>JAKSZP010004593.1:0-46450 GCA_022478985.1 Massospora cicadina
AACCAGAAGTAAAAAAACGATGGCTTTCAGAGGACGCTAGTAGTTTTGTGGTCCAACTATGAAGGACTTGACTGTCAAAATGAAGGGCTTAGCCTAGAATATCTCGCTCTAATATATGGTCAAGATCGTCAGGGTTAAAGCCTCAGCTATGTAAGTCCTGGGGACCAGCCCCTACAACTGGATAGGGAGCAGCATCCCTTGCAGACCAAAAGGGGGCCAAAGGCTAAGTGGACCCCCTGTCACAGTTGAGCAACCTGGCACAGATGGTTGATGAGCACTGGGTAACTGCCCTTCCTCCCAGAGATATTCAGATCTCTCCCCTCTCCCCCTCCCCAACCCTGGTAAAATTAATAGAGGGGACCTGCCAGGAGATTAGGCAGGACAGGGACCATGGGCGGGCCCCTGGAACCCCTCACTCACCAGGGGAACATGCCAAAATTTTGAAGAAACAGTCAGTGCTAGTATTGAAGCCCAGTCTGCAAATTCTGGGCCAATGGAGCCAGTCTGGAATGGCTGGGTCTGAAAAGCAGATTGGGTGCCAATTTGGGTCTCAAACCAGGTTACAGGCGACTTGGACCAGTTGCCCTACCCCCCAGGATGAATCCAGGAAGTTTGGATCGCGCAAGCAGTCAGATTGAGAGTTCAGACTGGGTTGCAGATGACCGAGCACCAAGGCCACAGCCTCCCAGGACAAATCTGGGAAATCCAAACCGCGCGAACAGCCCAACTCAAATGGTCAAGGCCCAGATCAGTACCATCAATCTGGTCTGGCTCCAAAAATTTGGGAAAATCAGCAAAAGTTTTTTGATTTTTGCCAAGATTTTAAGTCATCCCTCCACCCCCTCACCCTCCAGCCAACCAAACCCCATCGCCAATCCCCAATCACCCGATCCCTCAGCATCCTCACTATGCAGTCCCCCAAATACTTAAGGCAACTTCCCTGTCAATGGGCAGTTGTTGGTTTATTCTATATTCTTCCCATGCTTTGCGCTAAAATAAAGTTGAATACCCCAAACGCCTTGTCGCAAACTCAACCTGTTATTTTTCTAAAATTCCGCTGATCAATCCAGAAAAGCGCGCCGCCACCCAAATTATCATCCTGATGATCGCCAAATGGGTCATCTGGTCACTTGACCCTGCCACACAGTGATGGATTGTATCCATGATACACCACCTCATTCTTGATAATGGAGTCAACTCTCCATCCATTTTCAAATACCCATCTAATGTAAACCCATCCATTCGCTTTTCTGCCAGAATTTCTGAGACCGCTCACCTATCAGAGCAGCCTCAAGGCGCCCCCACCCAAATGCCCGCAAGCTCATCCCCCACACCCTTCTTGTCTAACACCAATCCCAAACCACCTGAGGGCTCTGGAGCACCCCACCCAAGGGGGGCTTAGCCCTAACATTTGTTGTGGGTCCGTTTTCCCCTCGGGTGGCACCTCTGCCCATGCGGTGGGCCCTGTGCCGCCCCTCTCTGGCGCACAGACCCACCCACTTGTAAATGAAGGCCCACAACCATGCAACATGGAGGAGTCATCATCCTCCCTGCCTCTCCCACCCTTGGGGGGTGCCCAAGACTCGCAGTTGCCCCCATTGAAACCATCTGGTTTTCCTTGGGGGCCTTTGGTACATTTATGAACATTTACTTTCCTCACGTCCCCCATAGATCTCCCCTTCTTCTAGTTGCATGGACTGCTGTGCCCTTGGCATTCTGGGCTCTCCACTAGGTTCTCACACACCCTGACTGGGAGCCTAGTCTAATTCTTATCAGCCGCCTCCATGACATAATGAACTGACCATTAACCTTGGCCTTCTCCGCCCTCCTCGCTGGCACTGGTGAAGTGTTGGCCTACGCCCTTACCCTAAACGTGCTCTCTCTTGGTGACCTGGCCTTCTCCTGCTGGTTGGCTGCCTCATTCATCCAAGCATGCCACCAGTTTGTGTTGACCTGGTCCCTGCCCCGCCGAGCCCTGGTGACAGTGTTACCCCATCAGTCAACATTATAGGGCTGGGAGTCCCCCTATCCCTTCTGATGAGGTGGCTGACCAAATCTTGGGTGTCCTAGTGGAACTTCAGGTGTGCTTTACACCAATGGGGGAAAAGCTCCCCTTCCTTCTGATTCCCAGCATAGCGTAGCTCTCCTTGATGCCCTAGATGGGGACGCCCGCCGCTGGGTCAGGGGAGTGATCCTCTCTGCTGCTAAGTCTGGGAACCCCACCCCTTACTGGCTCTGGTCACTCGGCAGTACAGGCCCCTGAGTCTAGACCAGCGCCTCCTCTGTCTCTTCACACTAGGACAGACAGCCACAGAACTACCCTCCCTCATTGAAGCCTTTATGGTCCTGGCCCCCACAGTGCCCATCACTCCTGAGATTGCCTTCTCCAGCTTTCAAGCTGACTTGGACCCCACTGTGGCCACCCATTCATCTTGGGACCCCCTCCCCGGGTCCTTAGAAGTCGCATTCTCTGTGGCTCTTGCAGTTGGGGCCAGGACCTTCAATACCCACGCCTGTGCTGTCGCAGCTCTTGAAGTGCCGCGTGCCACCCCCTCTCCCCCTGCCAGTGGTTTTGGCCAAGGGAAGTGCGCCCCAGCTCTCGCCACCCTCTGCGCACCCTCTGTACCTACCTTGGGTACCCTCCCCTCAGAAGAGCCCCTGTCTGCTGCACCTCCTGCTCTCGCCCCAGATCAGGAGAGTGGTTCCTCGATCCCCCAGAGTTCAAAGTCTGCCCACCCTGGCGCTATCACCCCCCTAGTTAACTCAGAGGCCCCCCTCAAAGAGAGTGGAGCGGGCATACGCATCAATCCTCGCTGCCCCATTTGGGACAAGGATGAAGCAGAAACCCCTCCCCAGTTACAGACCAGCCCGGCGCCTCTTGGTCAATCTCTTCTAATGATGGGTCATGCTCCCCCATCGGCTGCCCTCTCTCTTGCCCACCCCAATAAAGAGGATCAAGCCTACTTCTTGTTCCATATCTTTTTCCCTCAGAGTCAGGTGAATTTACTGTGCAAGCCCTCCTTGACACTGGAGTGGCAGGCAACTTTATTTACCTCAGTGTGGCGCATTCCTTAGACCTGGCTATGGAAGAAGCCTCATTGGTCCTGGGCGCGTCATTGGAACCCATGAAGATATACTGCGTCCGACGCCCATTGCACTTCTCTGCTCATGACTTTGGGTTCAGTGACCACTTCTCAGCCATACAGGACTTGCTCTACCCCGTGATCTTGGGGATGGGCTGGTGGCGGCGACAGCAGCTCCTCATTATTCTTGAAAATAACTCCTTGTTGTTCTCAAACCTCACGTTGAGTGGAGAGTTTCTCTTGTTAAAACCCTCCCTCTTGTCACATCCCTCAGCTCTATTCCCCCCGAATCCCGCTCCTATTGACCTCCCTTTGAACTTCTCACCCTTCCTAACCCTTTATAAGTCCATCTTTGAAATGTCGCTGGATTCCAAGCTCCCCCTACACTCCGAATATGACCTAACATTTCAGCTGATGGTCAACCTAGTCAAGATCAACTGCCCCCTCTACCCCTACACTGAGGAAGAGGACAAGGCTTTGGGGACTTGGCTAGACGAGATGTTAGAGAAGGGGTGGCTTATCAGGAAATCTTCACTGGTCGCCTCCACCATAGTTTTCTCTTGGAAAGCAGATGTCACCCTGCGCCCTTGCATCAACTATGGCCACCTCAACATCACCATCCATGACCCCTACCCATTGCCCTTAGAGCAGACCATAGCCCAAGCCATCGCCAAATCCTGGGTCTTCTCAAAACTGGATCTGGTGAACGCCTTTAACAAGGTGAGGGTGGCGAGAGGACAAGAGTGGCTCACAGCTATCTGCACCCATCGGGGTCTTTTTTAATTCAGAGTGATGACCTTCAGGCTTAAGAACGCTCTGACCACCTTCCAACGCCTCATTGATGATGTGCTTGGGGACTTGCGCTTCTCATGCGCTTTAGCCTACATTGATGATATTCTGATCCACTCCCCTACCCCAAAGCAACACGCCAAGGATCTAGAAGCAGTGGTGGCAGCCCTCCACAAAGCAGGGCTTTTTGTAAAACCCTTAAAGTGCAAATTTTTCTGGGATGAAGTGACCTTCTTAAGTAACCTCATCCTGAAGGATGGATATGCTGTTCCCCCTCCAAGCTTGAGGTAATACAGTCTTGGCCTACCCCTACTACACAGAAACAACTTTGAAGTTTCCTTGGCACCATCACCTTCTTGAAAAAAATTTCCCCAGCCCTCGCCCAACTGGTGGCACCCCTCACCCCTCACTGGGAAGAACGCCCCCTTCAAGTGGTCCCCGGAATGCCAGCAGGCCTTCAAGTCTATCAAGGAGATTTTCCTCTCCGCCCCAGTCCTGCGGCATGCTGACACCTCCCGCCCCTTTATTTTAGCCTGCGACATCTTGTCAGTGGTGGTGGGTGCCATGCTGATACAGGAGCATGAGGGGGTTAAACACCCAGTGGCCTACTACTCCTGTAAATTCACTTCCACTGAACAAGCATAGCCAATATATGACAAGGAGCTAGCGGCAGTGGCGTGGTCACTCACCCACTGGCAATACCTCCTGCAAGGCGCCCAGCATGAAATCACCGTTTGGACTGACCATAAGGCATTACTATACTACCGCAAACCCCAGAAGCTGGGGCACCTCCAGACTCGCACATACCAGGACCTTTGTGGGTTTCATTTTAAATATAAATTTATAAAAGGCCCCTGAATGTGCTGGACATGCTAATCCAGAACCCATCTCTATCACCCAATGGTGGAGAGGACCTTCTAGAGCTTACTACTGTAGTGCCCCCTCCCAAATCCTCTCCTTGGCCTCTCCAACGGTAGCCTTTAACAACCTTGCCCCCAATGCCCCGCTCCTCCTCCGCGTCCTTGCTGACCAGACCTGTTGCCCTGAAGGGTTAGAGCTTAATACTAACCTAGAATCTTCAAGTCAGAAGAGAGACCCATACACCCTGCAGGAGGGAACCATCTGGTTCCACAACTTGGTTTGGGTCCCCCATCTCTACACAACTGCGTTATTGAGGAACACCATGTCCCCCCAGACTGTTGGGCACCCTGGCATCAAGAAATGCGCTGATCTCATAAAGAAAACCTATAATTGGCCAGGGTCCTCAAAGGACATCCCCTCCTGGATCTCCCGCTGTTTCACCTGCGCCCAGGCAAAATCAGAATGTTCACGAAAAGAAGGGGTTGCTACACCCCCTGCAGCAGGCGAAAGGCCCGTGGACCTCAGTCTCAGTGGACTTCATCATGGAGCTCCCCTCCTCTAACGGCTCAGATGCTATCATGGTAGTTGTTGATCAATTTACCAAGTTTACGCTCTTCATCCCCTTCCTATCCTCTATTACCGTGGTGGAGACCGCAAACTTATTTGTCAACCAAGTCTTTGCAATGTTTGGTCTCCCCAAAGAGATAGTGAGCGACAGGGGACCCCGGTTCACCGCCCATTTCTGGGAAGAGTTGCTAACCCTCCTCAGCATCAAGCCCTGCAGATCTATGACCTACCATCCCCAGTCCAATGGGCAGACTGAGCAGGTGAACCAGGTACTGGAGCAGTACCTGCGCTGTTATGTGACAGCCTCACAAGGCATGTGGGCCAAGGACCTGCCCCTTGCACAGTTTGCGTATAACAATTCACTCCACTCCACTCCTCAACCAACCTCTCCCCCTTTGAGGCCACCCTGGGCTACAACCCCTCCTTTCAATTGGTCCCAGCTCTCCTCAGCAGTCCCTTCAGCCAAAGACCATGTGCGTGCACTCCGTGTGATGCAAATCCTGGTTCATGAACATTTGACAAAGTCCATTGAGGATTACAAAAGGTTTGCCTGCTGGAAGCGCCTCCCTGGATATGAGATCGAAGTCAGCTTTCTTGTTATGCTGGACACCCGCAATCTTCCCTTAAAAGCCCCCACCCAGAAACTTGCAGCCAAACGCTCTGGCCCCTTTGAGGTGGAGAAGGACCTAGGCAATGGAGCCTATCATATGAAGCTGCTCGCTCACTGGAAGCAGCATAACGTCTTCCACACCTCCCTCCTGACCCCCTTCAAAGGGGAAAGACCAACATCACCAGAGCCAATCCTCATTGGGGAATCCCAGGAAGTGGAGGTGGAGGCCATCCTGGCTTCCTGGAGGTCCCGCAGATCCGTTCAATACCTGGTGGCCTGGAAAGGCTACCCCTCATATGAGAACAGCTGGGTGAGTGCACGTGATTGCACAAATTGTAAGGACCTGATAGAGGAATTCCACAACTCCCACCCGGCAGCCCCTCATCCCTCCCAGAAGATCGCAGGCATCATGGATATAAAGCTCCCATAGAGGCACAAGAACTATGCCCTGGTCCATGCTCCAGGTGGGGGCCTCCTCTCTGTCAAAAAAGGAAAAAGTAGTGTAAGTCCTGGGGACCAGCCCCTACAACTGGATAGGAAGTATCCCTTTTGGACCAAAAGGGGGCCAAAGGCCCAAGTGGACCCCCTGTCGCAGTTGAGTGACCTGGCGCTTGTGGTTGATGAGCGCTGGGTAACTGCCCTTCCTCCCAGAGATATTCAGATCTCTCCCCTCTGCCCCTCCCCAACCCTGGTAAAATTAATAGAGGGGACCTGCCAGGAGATTAGGCAGGCCAGGGGCCATGGGCGGGCCCCTGGAACCCCTCACTCACCAGGGGAAACATGCAAAATTTTGAAGAAACAGTCAGCGCTAGTATCGGAGCCTGGTCTGCAAATTCTGAGCCAACAGAGCCATTCTGGACTGGCTAGGTCCAAAAATTTAAATTAGGTCTTGATTCAGGTCTCAAACCAGGTTACAGGTGACTCAGACCTGTTGCCCCTACCCCCAGGACAGATTGGGAAGTTCAGATCGCGCAATCAGTCAGGTTGAGAGTTCAGACTGGGTTGCAGATGACCGAGCACCAAGGCCACAGCCTCCCAGGACAAATCTGGGAAATCCAAACCATTAAACAGCCTGACTCAAATGGTCAAGGCCCAGATAGGTACCATCAACCTGGTCTGGCCCCAAAATTTGGGAAAATATGCAAAAGTTTTTTGATTTTTGCTAAGATTTTGGGCATCCCTCCACCCCCCACCCTCCAGCCAACCAAACCCCATCGCCAATCCCCAATTACCCAAGCCCTCAGCATCCCCACTATGCGATCCCCCGATATTTAAGGCAACTGCCCTGTCAATGGGCAGTTGTCAGTTCATTCTATATTCTTCCCGCGCTTTGCGCTAAAATAAAGCCAAATACCCCAAACGCCTTGTCACAGACTCCGCCTGTTGTCTACTATCTTTCCACTCGGTGTAACTTTCTGAGCCAAATTACATGAATTTAAAAAAAACAGTCCGTATTTGCCTGTAGTAGTTTTGCTACAAAATCCTTGGATTCTCCGCTGGCTGCTCCAGCATGGGGCAGCGGCAAAACTCCTTCCTCCATATTTATCCAGCAGAAAAACGCGCTAGGACTGGTTCACCCAGTCATTCTAAACCTATGGGTCAATTCATTCCGCCCAAGGACCTGGACGTCCAACTTGCTCATACCCAAGCAGTACCATGCTGCCCCCTAGTGCTCCCCTGGAGCAACATGCGCTATGGCCTAAGGGTTGAATATGGGAAACTATTCCCATACCATGATTAAGCCATTATTGAAATGGCACAGGTGGTGATGATACCCGCCGGATTTATTGATTTTAACTCTACAAGGGGTATCTCATCCTCAGCTTCACCTGCAAAGCTGACGCTGACACAGCATCAACTGTGCCCTTGGTATTCCAGGGCACCCCTCTCCCCACAACTTGGACTTGGCTCCCAGCGGACACCACTTTGGTGGTCTAGTTTGCTGGCCTGCCCACCCACCTCCCCCTGAAGTGCCAACCAGGAGCTGATGGCTGGTTTGGCAGCCTATGGCTCCAACCCCATCTTACAATTTGTGGTCCCAAATGGTGCCACATGACTTGCTGAGCCTTAGGCATATGCTATGATAAGCCCTGATTTTAATAAAATTGCAGCGGCAATTCTGCTGTGCACCGTTATTCCTTTAGCGCCTGACCATCTGTTTTGGGCCCACGTCGAGGGTGGGCGGATGATCCGTCCATCATGTTTGAGTTAGACCACTTAAAATGCAAATGCCCTTACTCAACCACTTCAGATGGATTGGATGACTCATCCGCCAAACTCCAATCTGATGCCCACCCTGTACAATTTCAGGTATGGGGCATAATCCTACCTCCTCCATCCCCAAAGCCTGTTGCTGCAGCTACACCTGCAGCCACCAATCAGCCTCCTCCCCACCCCAATGCCATAAATAATTGATCCAATCAAACATCGGATTGGATCCCAGTTTGATCCCATGCTACCACAAATGAATCAAACAAACCTCAACCATACGCTGATTCCCCAATCCAATTCAACCAAAACTCATAGGAATTTTTGGAAGAAATTGATGAATCAGGTAATGTCATTGATGAACCATTGGTGCAAGTCGAGCAGCCCTGTAACGCAGAATGGGATGCAAAATTCCCACCTTAGAAATATGTCCCACAACCTAACGCCAAACCGCTCTACAGTGACCACCAGCTAGCAGTAAAAGCAGCCGCCACACTAGATTGCCATCCGCTCCACAAAGCTGCTGCCAAAACTGTGGCTTCACTCGCAGGGGAATTTTACCTCCCATTATCCCCAAAGATCTTACTACACAAAGTAAGATCAATATAAAAAATTTACACAAAAACGTCACTGAAGCCATCCAGAACGTGGTAACAATACACGGAATCCAAAAAGAAAAAAAACCCCAAAACAACATTTCCACATTCATTAAAGTCCCAGATGCCCACCTCAAAGCTGAAGATGCTTTGGCCAAATACATCGTTGGCATTATGATGGCTGGCAACTATTTGGAAGTTCCAGTCATCAAGGATATTGAACCCCATACTGCCAATGCCCCCACACCCTTACTATCTGAATTAACACGCACCCTACTCTGGGATGAAATGGATGCAGCCGAAGACAAGCCCCCCAATCCCCCTTACCATCCACCATGGAGGGATAGCAGTATTCGCTGCCCACCTGGTTGGATATTTTGTTAGGTATGATTCAATTGATCCGTCCATTTTAGGCGTTTTGTTTCAATCGTTATTCTCTTATTATGATTTAGTTTTAGTTCAGTAATTTCCATCCCCTGATTGGCTTACCTCAGTTAAATAAAAGACTCCACCTGTTGTTTTTCTAAAAATTCTGCCTATCATTATGGCAAAGCGCGCCAACACCCAAATTATCATCTTGATGATCGCTGAATGGGTCATCTGGTCGCTCAACCCTGCCACGTGGCGTTGGATCAAATCCGTGGTACGCCACCTCATTCTCAATGATGGAGTCGACTCTCCATCTGTTTTTGTGTACCCATCTAATGCAAACCCATTCGTTTGCTTTGCCGCCAAAATTTCTGAGACCGCTCACCTATCAGAGTAGCCTCAAGGCGCCCCCACCCCAATGCCCGTGAGCTCAGCCCCCACACCCAGCTTGTCTAACACCAATTCCACCCACCTGAGGGCTCCAGAGAGCACCCCGCCCAAGGGGGCTCAGCCCTAACATTTGTCATATGTCCATTTTCCCATCTGATGGCACCCCTGCCCGCGTGGTGGGCCCTGTGCCACCCCTCTCTGGCGCACAGACCTACCCACTCATAACTGAAGGCCCACAACCATGCAACATGGAGGAGTCATCATCCTCCCTGCCTCTCCCACCCTTGGGGGTGCCCCCGCAAGACTCGCGGTTGCATCACTGCAACCATCTGGTTTTCCATGGGGGCCTTTGGTACATTTATGAACATTTACTTTCCTCACGTCCCCCATAGATCTCCCCTTCTTCTAGTTGCATGGACCGCTGTGCCCTTGGCATTCTGGGCTCTTCACTGGGTTCTCACACACTTTGACTGGGAGTTCAGTCAAATTCTTATCAGCTGTCTCCATGACAAGCTAGGGCTTCAGACACTTTGCTTTCTAGTTCCAAATATGGGAGATTGAAGTGCTCATTATTAATGCAGTTAATTGAGTCAAAAGTACCACAAATTTGTAATGTTGTCCTAACCAAAACAGAAACTCTGGAAGCAAATCTTAGTTGGCATTAAATGACTGATTGATATTAGAAGGCATGGATTTATTAGGCTTGATGATTATTATAATATAAAATTAGAACGGAGCTAAATAAATTAAAGCGAAAAAGTAAAATTAAGCAATGGGTGAAAGAGGGAGTATTGATAATGGCTCCTTGAAATTGTAGCCACTCCAGTTTCTTTATAATTAGTGCTGTTTATAGTAATTCAGCGAAATAAATAACCAAATCTGCTTAATTTGAAGCATGGGCTGTATGCGGCCATAAACAATATTCCTTCAAGTTGAACAACTCATTGCTCAGAAAAGGTGGACATCTTATTAGAAAGATATTTAAGACAACGTTGATAAGGGTGTTAGATGTTCTTGACATATGAGCGTTATAATCTGGTCAAGCTGGGGGATGTTTTAATTTTTAATCATCCAAAAAATCAATATCAGTATAGATTAAGCCAATTTATTTGAAATTTCTGATAAAATTGTTCATGGTTTATAAATTGAGCTTTTCAAAGATTTTTGAATTATTAGTCTATTGTTTGGTGATGGTTGCCAACTGTTGAAATTGGTGCACGGGTGGGACCATCTAGTACTAAAAAAAGAAATTGGTGCACGGGCACCAGATTCCAACTTCATAGGTTAGTACCCAAATAACTCAAAGTACTTTAAGAAAACAATACTTTGACCAAAAACTCACAAAAGAGAGACAAATCTAATAACACGGTTTTTTAAGTAAATTAATGAGCACCTTATAGTACCAAATACTGGCAACGGCTCATGGGACTTGCTCTCATAATTCTCATAATAAGCTGATTCTTCTTAATTTCCCAAAGAGTCCCCTCTCTCCTTTGCAATCCCTCCAGAAATCATCATTCTACCAGCGTTCTCATCGATTCTTCTATAGTTACCAAGCAGTCCCTTAAAAGTGTAGACTAAACTAAATGACATAAAATTTGGTCTAATTAACCATAAGCTAAAGAACAAAGTTTTATTCTCAAAAAGTGTTACGCCGAACTTAATTGAATTATGGACAGATTTCCTAGATAAGATAATAATAATATTACTTATGTTTTACACTGGCATGGGATGATTAGTAGTAGTTCCTAAGAGCAATGAGAAGGTATAAAAGTATTAAATCTACAGCATTGGAAGCCAATGATTAAATAACGAGGGATTATGCAAGTGAGGCTTCAGGGACCCACCAAGTAGTATAGTACTAATTTAGTCTACCACTTATAAAAACAGGGGTATTGAGGCTTACAATTGTTAGATTTTGATAGTTGACACAAGTATAACTCTTCAAGAAAACCATTAATGCTGTTAAATTACTTTCATTGATAAATCATTTGATCCTTCCCAATTTATCTGCTTAATCTGTTAAACCAGATTCACCTCAAGACCACCTTGATTGCTCAAACATCTTAAATATCATAGCTAATAATAGCTAGTATATAATATTATGGCCAATTATGGTTCCACTTGGGTGAATCAAGTGGGCTTACAGAATAAACTTAGTTGCACTCTCATATTTAGCAATTATGATCATTATATAATGGATTTTATGCATGTTGATTATTGTAATTGGCACAATAGTACTTGCACATGGATGTCTCAGTTAGGGGAGTACCTATTACTATCAATAGGCCTACCAACGTCTTTATTAGGATTGCGTCAATATTTAAATTTCATATTTTCTTTCCACAAATTATTGTATCTTATCAGCTGTATGAGGAAACGTAAATGGACTGGTTGAAAATATTATACACACTGCTGAAGTGATGATATTATGGCTTCTCTTCCCAATTATATAAAATGAAGTGCTCCAATCAGGCTAGACAATTGTATTTAAATTAATTCAAGGGCTGAATTAACTTGGGGACTTTAATAAACACTGCCATAATCTATAGAAGACTGGCATAAATTTAATGAAACCATATAGTAGATGAGCGTTGCCAGGAAATGCTTTAGAGGTAAAAAACACTGGCGCTTGATATTTAATTAAAATAATCAACATTTCAACATATATCAGATATTTTATATGATCTTCAATTAACTCTATCATCATATTAAGAAGTGTAGAGAATAATCAAGGGGAGCTTGTTATTATTAACTGCATCAGTAGAGTTCCCTATTAGAGAGGGAAAAAATACAGAAGAGATCAGAAGAGTTTATTTAAATTTTGTAAAAGCTTTGTAGGCTTCAGAACGTTTAGGAAATACTATATGACACTTAGTAGAATTGAGGATAGATCAGCCAAAACTCTTCCCAACTATCAAAGCAGGAGTATATCTAATAAGTGAGTAAAACCTCAAACTTAACTATTAGTGCTCACTAAAAACCGCAAACGCGACTTAATATGAACAACCAATTCAGATATCTTGCAGAAGCTGCCAGAAGATTTGATGATAATGATATGGAAACCAGTGATCAAGAAATCACTGAGTACTTTAGCACTGCTCGCCAAAACACTGAAGATAGTACTTTGTACTCCTTAAATCTCATCATTGCGGGAGGAGGGCATTTGGATTTGATGGGCCCTAATGAGTTTACCTCAGACAGTGTAAATGAGATGATGGAGACCCTTTTTCATGGATACAGTATTGGTATATCTCAGGTGGACCCATCCTTTTGTCTTTTTTTTATTACCTGAAGGATCATGCCTTTAAGATGGAGATGTGCATGTAATACTGAGAGTCAACAATGGCAGCTCTGGAAAGACGCCTTACTAGTACACAAGCAAATAATGAGTTTTTTGTCAGCTTTTTTACAGCCATCCATTAATAATACCCAGAGTATTTTGGCTCAGCATAATCTAGAGCATATGAAGACATACAGAGGTCAAGAGGAAGAGCGATCTTCCTGATCTAACCTATTGAATAAGTTAAATTCTAGCTTCAAAGTCAAAAAGGCCATCTTCACCAATACAGAGAATTTCATCAATTCTCATAGAATAATGAATACTTTAAAACCACTTAATATTTGTTCCTAAAATTGCAGCTGAGGTTTTCACTCAACATGTATTGACCAGTGAATGGATCCAAAATATCTATAAATGCTGCCAGAGATTGGAAAATCACTCCAATTTTTTGTCTTCTCAGACTGAACGCCGGTCTAAAGATACTGCCTCTGCTAACAGGGATCATTTGGATCTAAAAGCAATGCACATTAATCTCAAAGAATATGCCTAAAAGAGATGGGCATTCTACAATGGAACATTGAGGATCTTGCCACAGTGGCATCAGAGCTGAATTATGAAAAGGATTTTGCTCAAATACATGATTCATTCTGAAGCTTTGTCAACAGTGTCATCTTTGCAAACCAAGAATGTTGAGATCGTTAAAGAGAAGCAAGAGCTCCAAACTCAGCTATCTGTGGCTAATGGCCGAGTTGCTGATCTGACCAAAGATGTCAATCATATTTTAGCTTTTAAGTTGCATACAGAAAGGAACGTGAGAGACTTTAAAAGAGATTAATATCCTCAAGGGAAAAGGCTACAGTTGTTTGACCAGTACTCAAGGGGGAGTTTAGTACAACCTCTAGATATTTGGGCAGAAAACGACTAGGGAAACTATCCAAAGCCCAAATCTAGGAGTCCAAATCTTAGCAGTTCTGAATTTTCACATAGCAAAGTCATCAAGCTTTAAGGCAGATTCTGAATCTGATATTCTAAATGTTAGTTTTATGCCTAAAATTCTGGCTTCTATACCAACTATGAATAAACACTCATACCTAATGTGGGACAATCTTAATGGAGCATTCCCCAGGGCATCTAAACTCTATATGGATTGTGACCCTCTGACCGATTCTAGTCATGATAAGTTCATTAAATTTAAACTTTCCAAAGCTTGACAAAGATGTAAGTGTACATTCATTCCTATAATGAATTGATAAAAGCATTTGAGGAGGATATGTTCACTCGAAGTTGACAGCTTTTATCAATTGCCTGGACTCACAAAGTATCAACCTTGTTATGCCCTATTTGGGTGAAGATTGATCCCATTTGGATGCAAAAACAAGGTAATAAAGCAATTCAGAGGGCCCAATAAACTATTGGTCTAAAAATAACAGATCTGCTTAACATCAAATTGCAGAGAGTTGAGTTCATCAGAGACTTCAAGTGTAGGCTCTACCATGAGGCTCAAGTCTTACTCAGGTCTAATGCTATAAACAATTTGACACGTAATTTGCTATAAAGGATGCTGTTTAGCCAAATCATAACTTTCAGTGTGTTATGCTTTCAAATTCATTGGACCTTGAGAGTCTTGGATTTCATGGACTATTTAAGAAAGTGTGCAAATAGCTTTGAAGTCTTTATTAATCCTAGAGATCAGTCATAATTCCGGTTTTTGGGGCCAAAGAATACCAAATTAAATAATCAATGAAAGAATAATTGACCCAAAAACCATATAAAAAGATTAGCACTAAGTGCAATTACATAACATAATTTTTGCCAAATGGGACACTTTGATAGTCAGTGCTACAGACGGGCAGACAAGAAACCTGGTTAATGTGTCCCTGAAGGTTAATAATGAAGAAAGGTGGGAAAAAAGCTAATAAAGTAGAGGCGAAATGCTCTACCTCCACTATTGCCCTAACGCAAATTCTACCTGACCCAGGTGTTGGGATCTTTGCCCATATTCCCTGCCTGGTAGATTACTTGGTGTCGGTAGGGGTAAAATTCCCTAAGACAAAATAAATCAGAAATCAGTTGTCCAAGTTTCAGAGTAATTACGTTTAAGGGATTTTGGAATATTTTCCAGGTTGTATCCATCGGAGATTGATCTGGATGAATACTTAAGATCTCATCAGGCTGAGTTGCTGATGAAATAGGGGCATCTGATAGTGATTAACTATCAGGTGCACCAATTAGGATCAGTCAGGTTTCATCACCGAATGATTGGGAATGAATAGCAAGCTGTGAGGTGAGTGATGCCACCTGCAACTAGTGAATCGATTGGTTGGTGAGTGACCTGCCATAATGGGTAATAAGTCCCATTACCTAAGCAGGTCACTAGCCAAATATGGTTGGTTCACTTGGATCGAGAGGAAAAATGTTAGGGTCACATTTTCTGACTCTTTACATTTAAAGTCTCAAGGATGTCCAATGACAGAATCCTAGCCATGATGGGGAAGACCATCGCTGCTGAGACGAGGATGGGTGTTTCAATGGCAACAGCTGCCATTTCATTGAAGAGGTGTCAACCGAGGGTTAAGCATCAAATTTCTCACTATATATATTCCCTAGGGTTCACTATAATAAAACAGATAACACAGGAGATAATAAGAGTTATTTAGTTCTAAGTTCACTCATTTGGTATATAGTCAAACTATATATCAGCTTCCATTGTGCTGTTCTGTCTCAAGGATATTATTGCTGTGTGCAATAATTGGAAGACTCTTAGAGAGAAGAGCAAAGATCTTAGTGGGGATCTAGAAAAGAAAGAGTCACAATCAGGAATATCTGCCAACTGTGTGTTGGACTGAAGAGACTGTCACCAGGGTATCTCAGAAAAGATTGGGTGGACAAGAGGAAGGGAACAAATCCTTTTTTGAGTACAACTTTATGAGAAAAAAATTGGGAATACTGGCCGAGTGTTGGGCCAAAATATAGAACATATCAAACTACAGATAATAGTCTTAATACTATTATCATTTAATAATTTATTCTACTATACAATGCGATGAAGTGCACGAGGAAACTGAACCTGTGCAGTAAAAGGTTACTAAGGTTGCTTGCTGATAACAACTACTTAAGTAAATTTTTACAAGTTGGTTCTTACTACAGGGTTGTTGAGTTAAGGGCCTATAAGAATGTCATACAAAGACAAGCTACGCAAACTGTGGACCAAGTTACCATTGTGAACCAGAATGCCTTAAACTCAGCAGACTATTAGGAGTTTGTGGCCTTGGAAGAATGAGTCTCCAAGGTGAAGCAATGAACAGAGAATGTAGTAAGCTTTAGGAACGAGTTACTCGAGAAAGTAACTTCGTTGAAAAAGAAAGAAGGGGGCCTTGTTTGAGAGGTCTTATACCTAAAAATGGAGCAAGAGGCAGATTGCGTTCATTTAAGAAATTTTGGAGTGATTATAGAGAGATCAATCAAACAAGTGGAGGAACTTAAAGCTCACAAATGTGCTTGTGAGCCTGATATGGCAAGTGATGCCGAAGAAAGAAGTCCTTGCATGATACTTGGGAAGTCAAACACCCCAATGAACATGCCGCCCACTTTTGCTGACATTTTGGAGATGATTCCCAAAGTCACTCCTCAAGTTAGCCTAGTAGTCAAACCAAGAGAATTTGCCATAAATAACTCAGAGGAATTTAGGGCAACGCCAAAATTGCCAATGTTCCATTGGGATAACGCCCCAGCGTTTTTTTTGACTGTTTGACATGAGCATGAATGGCTACAGGGATCGTCAAAAGGCATTGACAGCCATGAATTGCCTAGACACTGACTGTCAGAACTTAATGTTACCTCACTTGGAGGGGGACAGCTGGTCATATGCTGAGGAAAAGGCGGCCATCATGAAAGAGTTTGGGAGTCTGACATGCATGTCAAAACTCAAGTAAGAATTTATGGGAATCAAGTTCCATAAAGATGAGTCTTTAGCTAGCTTCGCGGATCAGTTTTACCAGGAGTCGCAGATCCTGGTCAGAGCAAAAGTATTGGACAACTTTGATGCTAGAATCACCTTGCAAGCGGCCCTTCAGCCCTATCACAATTTGCATCACATGCTTTCTTTTGTGTTCATGACAGAAATAACTAACTTACAAATATTAGGTAATTTTAAGATTTTGGGAGCGACATTTGATGCCCCAATAGAAGCTTCAAATCCAATCTGGTGAAAAATCTGAATCCCATGAAGGGAAACAAAGGAGTTAAAGAGACGAACAATTGAACCGTGTCAAGGAATAAGCTCAATGTCGTCAGCCAGTTAAACAAGAAGGAAAAGGTCTGCTACCAATGTGGTGGTAAAGGACATTTCGCTGTGCACTGTAAAAAGCTGAAGGATCAGCTCAACGTGGTCCAGGCCAAAGAGTCAGCAGCCACCAAGGATTCAGGTCATTGGTGATGTCTGCATCACAATAGTTTTGGACAACCAAAACTATGACATTATGATCAGAACAGAGTTTCTATGAAAATTCAAAGTATTGGTGTTATTAAAGTGGCGTGTCTGTTGAGATACGCCGTAAACAAATTTGCACAGGGTTTGACCCATTAAGCAAGTAGGCCAACGATATGAGGATCGTTGCCCTTGTAACAACAGAAATAAACTTTTATTAATAATATGGAGCACTTGCCCCCACTATAATTCTTTATTTATTATAAAAAAACACAGCTGATTCCCGCTGTATCGCCCACTCTAAAACTATTAACAACCTAACCTCCCCTAATCATCTCATCTCACTTGTATCATAGCAACTTCAGATGGTATCACTTTCATGGCTTAGTAATTCACTTCGCCGTATCTCATTGGTTCCGCCAATTCTTCATTTGTTCATTTGTTAATTCACAATCACCCAATTTGGTTGATTTCAAAGCAACCCAATAGCATCTCATTTCAAAGCACATTCAAATCAATCATACTCAAAACAACTCGGCGGATTTCATCCATTCTACCATAATGACTTAGGGCTTATTGTCCAGTCATATTGGAATCGTGACATTACCCCCTCCTTGACTGGATGAAAGGCTCCTATTGCTTATATGCTCAGAGAAATTTCACATGCACTTGGTTGATTATCTGACTGCTAGCAGGGTCCTTAATAGTATACTCATTCATACTGGTCTTCTCTATAACTTCAAATGGCCCAATCCAAATACTGGCCAACTTGTGTTTCCACGCAAACCCATGTTGATCATGGAATAGAACCATGTCTCCATCTCTGAATTGTGCTAAGCCACTTCACCGTACCTGATCAGCAGCCTGGGTTTTGATTTTTTGGCTAAGCTGAACGAATATGATTCAGTTTATAATTTAAACAGCATATTCATTAGGGTGATCAAATAGCGTTGCAGATCCTTTTTTGCCGGTGTCCTATACACAAGCATATTGAGCGCAGGCAAAGCGGGGTGCCATCCATAAAGCAATTAGAATGGGCTTTTTCCTGTGGCAGAATGGTAGCTGATGTTGTAGGCAAACACCGCGGTGGAAAGGAGGGTACTCCAATTGGAGGGTCTATCAGCAACCAACTTTTGGAGAATGTTCACCAGGGTCCCATTGACCCGTTTGACCATTCTTGTTGGACTTGGGGTGATATGGAGTTGTTAGAACCCCGCGGATGGCTATCATTTTGTTGAGTTTGGGAAGTATGTGAGAGGTAAAATTAGTGCCATTGTCAGTAAAGATAAACTGTGGGCAACCGTGATGCTGAATGATGCATTCTATTACAAACTTAGCAACGGTAACTGCGCACAGATCCTGAATGGCCCTTACCTCATTCCACCTGGTCAAGTGGTTAATTGCCACCAGGATGTACTTGGATCCGTTAGCTCCCATTGTCAGAGGGCTGATGACATCAATGGAAACTGTATGCCAAGCGAAGTTCAGCTTTACTAACTGAAATGAGGTCTTCCAGTGAAACGGCTTTTCCACTTGGCATTGGTGACAGGAGGAGATAGTATCAAGCACATCAAAGTTCATGCTTTCTTAGTAATACTGAGGTTGCAATAATTCCAACGTCTTGCGCACACCACCATGCCCAACTGCCCTATGTGCGCTCATGATAATGTTAGTCCACATTGAGGGTCGCGGGAAATTCACTGTGGAATCACCAATCCGCTTGTACAACTCTTCCATTCCGCTGGAAAGTTTTGGCTCGCATTTCATTCAACGCCTTGATGACTTGGGGTGGCTCATCATCATATTTTCCGCTAAGCATCTTGTCATACATGATATCGCTCAGATCTGCCGTAACAGCAATAGTGGGTAGCCTTGACAAGCAGTCAGCATTCTGGTGCTTTGCTCCTGGTCAGTGAAGGATCTCGAAATTGTAAGCCTGTAGTTTTAAGGCCCATCGTGCTAGCTGACCCTCAGGCTCCTTAAGGTTCTGCAGCCAGCGTAACGAGGCGTGATCCATTACAACTTTAAATTTTACACCATGTAAATATACTTGAAATTGCTTGTAAGCATAAATCACAGCTAAGCACTCTTGCTCAGTCACAGTATAAATTTTGTTCATGGCTATTCAGACTTTGACTGCAATATGCCACTAGGTGCTCCTCCCCCTCATCATCTTTTTGGAACAGAACTGCCCCACAGCGGAAAGAGAAGCATCCATCTGTACAATAAATTCCTTTTTGAAATTTTGGTAATGTAGCACTGGTGCCTCAATCAATGCTGTTCAAAGAGTATCAAAGGAGCGTTGACAGTGTTCCGTCCATTCAAACGTGCATCCTTTTTTAATAACTCAAACAGCGGACCTCCAATACAACTAAAGTTAGGTATGAAGCGATGATAGTAGTCAACCATCCCTAAAAATACTTGTATATCTCATTTACTGCTTGGTGTAGTCATCTTCTGAATGGCATCCACCTTAGCTGGTTGAGGCCTCAGCCCTGTTGCATCTACTAAAAACCCGAGGTAGACTAGCTGATCCTTGAAAAAGTGGCATTTCTGGGGCTTGATTTTGATGTTGGCCTCAGCCAACCGGTGGAATACCTCTTCCAAATGGCTAAGGTGCTCAGAAAATGTGCGGGAGAAAACGTTGATGTCGTCAAGGTATACAAGCATGCATGTCAGCTTCAAGTTACCAAGGATAGTGTCCATCGCCCTTTGAAAAGTAGCTGGGGCATTACACAGACCTTGTGGCATACGTGTTCGTTGAAAAAGTCCTTTTGATGTGATTTTGGCGTATTTTTCTTGTTCCGCCACAGGTAACTCAATTTGCCAATAGCCAGATATTAAATCCATTGAGAAGAAGTAACGAGCTCCCCCTAACCTGTCCATGCATCATCAATTCGTGGCAAATGGTATGAGTCCTTTTTTGTAATGCTGTTGAGCTTGAGGTAGTCAATTACTACCTGGTTAGTACCATCCTTCTTTTTGACAATTAGGACAGGGGAAGCCCTTGGGCTCTTTGATGGTTTGAGCATTCCTTGCTCCAACAGTTTATCATTTCTGCTGTAACAACTTCTATGGCTCTAAATCGACGGATTGGCTGAGATCTAATGGGGGGATGATCCCCATTGTCTACTTAATGGACCACTCCTTGGGCGCACCCCAAATCATTATCATTGACAGCAAAGATTTCTTCATATTTTTGAAATTAAGGCTACCGCTCGATCCTTCTGATCTTCTGATAACCCCATTAGTTTCACTTGGTACCACTGCCATTACGCTGGGCTGTGTTTTGATGGACAGACTGAATTCATCCAGTGAGCCAAACTCATGAAACCTATCGACCTCCTCGACTGGAATGAAATGGAGGAATGCAACTACTTGGTGTCAGCGGATTTGTATTGGTTTATCCTGTAGATTTGCTACCAAGACCTTGATCTCCCCATGCCCTGTAAGTATAATGCCAGTGGCCACATGGGGCTCGAGCTGTGATTGTTGATAAGGCCCAATGACCTCCCCATATAGCCCAGCAGGCACTTTTACAACTAACTCAGTGATTATGATTGCTTGGTGTCCAGAGGGAATAGATATAGGGACAGCAGCTCTAAGCGGTAGCCCTTAATATTCAAAAATTTGGTGAGGAAGGGCTCGAGTCTTGCACTTTAGTCAATGATAGTGAACCTGTCATGGAAACAGCAGAAGAAGTTTAGACCGGCCTGCCAGTCAGGATGCGTGAGCACCCAAAAAGCAAGCCAGAATGCCAGAGGCATTGCCGACAGTATGACTTGATATGGAGCTGGGAAATTTGATACCACGAAGTGGTGGTGCAACAAAAGGGTGAGGAGTATCCCAATGACAAACCACACTGAACCCATTCCCAACTCAGTGGTTCTAGATGTTAGAGGTGGGATTACTGGGATAGTTTTAACAAGATTCTTGGCTTGAGAGGCCATCTCATTGGGGGCGATAAGGAGATGGATTCTTTCTTTCCATTGATGGACATAGGGCCATAAGATCCCCATGTATTGTTGCCAGAAGTTCATAAGAGCAGGGTTGTAAAGCCAAAAGTGTCGGACTTGCTGGGCCCAATTGGCGATGGAGGGAGCCATAGTGACCAAAAGAATTGGTAAATCCCACCCAGAGTGTGGGGCGATGGGCCACTGGGGAAATGCCATCTGGGATGCGGTCAGAACAGAAAATAAAAAATTTGGTTTTTTAGGTAAAATTTTATTTGGAAAGGAAAGTAAGAAAATTGACCAACAATTTTCTCAGTGCCATGCAACTGATTAAATAGTAGTCAATTGGGTAGTGACAGGATGAGATTGGGGCCCACAAATTTGACCTAACTGGCGAATTATTTGGGAATGGGTGGGTTTATTCTTTGGGAACCAACATCACAAAATTTGGCGGTGGGCCGAGTCTCTGTCAGTTTGACCTCAAACATCCAAACCAGGGCTCAACTATGTTTCTGACGGTTAGCATGATGGCGTTTGGCCTGACGGGCGACGGGAATCCCCCAAGGCCATCCCATATAGGGATGGGTCCATTTGGTTGGGGATGGGTTTGGGACAGCCAACCTGCCTGCACTCTGTCATTTAACCAATCATTCGGTCAACAGCAGCACATCAGGCGCAACGCCCAAATTACTATCAGAGGGCTTCAAACCCTCATTGATGGTGCCCAATATTTGTTCTACTAGTTTAGTGATTGAATTGAACTGTCAGGTGATCCAGCTGATATCTCATTCTTCATGCTTTTACAGCCATTCAAATTCAGGCATCAGCCAGATTGCCAGCCAAATTATATCCAACCAATTTCAATTTGGTAATCTCAGCACAGATTTTACTAATTCCCCGCAACAGTTCTGCCGAGGTAAGTGTGGGTATTGGGGGTGGGATCTGAAGTGGATGAGCTGTTACCCATCGCTCATCTACTATGTGAGCGAGATCGCCCTGAGTGATGAGAGGTACCACCATCTTTTTGGTGTCTTTTTATCTGGGAATAGGAAGATGACCTGATTGAGAGCCAAAGGACATTCCCCGAGACTTACAGAACCACAAACACTCCATCACTGTATGCAAGGTTAATGTGATTCATGTGTACCAAATCCTTTGGCATTCCACTGGAAGTAAAGTAGATTGGGATCCGCTGCCCCATAATTTCAAATTTCTCCGCTGTCACATTAACAACAGCCTCAAAGTGGCTTATAAAAGTAGTTCCAATTAACAGGTCATAGTTATTGTTTGGTAACACTATAGCTTGGGCTACAATGACAATCGACTCAAACCACAAGGGTAGCACGCTGTGCGCTCCTTCAGAGACTGTGCTTTCTGCTCCTGCAGTCCCATACACCATATGATGCTCCACGTCAGGTTTAATGCCAACTTTGACACCAACTTTGTGAATACTTTGTTGATTGGGGCAAATGTATCAATTATCACACGAACTCAAGTTTTTGCTATGACAGTATCACAGTAATTGCACTTGGAGTAAGATGCATCTGATTGTTTTATGACATGGATATTTAATGGGTCTTTTTTCCAAGGAAGCTCATAATACCCTTCCCCACTCTAGGGTATTCTTTGACAATAGCATGCACAGGGAGGGCCACGCTTACCCCTGTTAAGATAAGTGCATCAGCTAATGGATCTGGTACATCAGTATAAAGATGATTGAACACTTGACAAGCATAAGGCTTTGGCTGTTCCTGAGAGTTTGCTTCCGCCATGACTGTGAGTTGCGTTCATGTCAGCACATTCACCCCTCCAACCAGTTGTTGATATAAGAAGGCGTTATCATAATGAGGAACTTCCACTGAAGGTACAGGAATAAGTTCTGGTGGGACATTTTGGGTCAGAATAGTGAAGGTAGAGAGCCCCATCTCTACTCCACTCTGACTTTTCCCTGGTGGTACTGCTCCTGTGGTAAGTACTGGGCCCAACATTTGTGACAAAATCTAGCCAGGTGCCCGGAGTGACCACACAAAAAGCAATTGATCCCATAAGACCTACAACCTTGATTATTGTAAAAGGAGCCACCCCAAAGGTTGGGCTGGAATTGAACAGTGTAACCCAGCCCCTCCCAATAGGTGAGCTGCTGTTGGAAATTGGATTGGAAGTGATCCATGTACTGATGATAAGGCCAGGGAATGCTGAATGGATGTTGAACAGGGATAGATAATTCCTCTGGATGAGAAATTCCAGCAGTGGATTCGCTAGGGTTCCGCTTTATATTGGGTGGAGGGAAGGTAGCAGATAAATGGCGTAGAATTTGGACAAATTTAAGCAAGAGTACATCAATTTCTAAATATGGAGCCAAGGCATTAAAAAGCTCACAATATGGTTTCATTTCAGAGGTCAACGCTATGCATATGTCACATTCAGTTAAATATCCTTCCCCAAATTACTCATGGGCTTCAGCTGAGAATCAATCAGCAAACGCAGTTAGGGTCTCGTTAAGTTGAAACCCAATGCTTAAAAACTCAATTTTTTGCTGCGACATTTTCACGGTTCCACCAAACAACTGCAGCACCATCTCTTTAACTTATTGGTATGAAACGGAACTAGCTGAGAGGTAACAAATGACTTGATCAGCACCCCCAACATCCTAAGATGGGAGCAATAGTTGCGCCCTCCATCAATCCAAAATACCTTCAGTTGTAAACTCAAATCAGCGAAAAAAACCCATGGATATTTCCTTCACAATCAAATGGTGGCAACTGAGTTTCCATTGTATTATTATTGGTCAATGGGCCCCCTGTAGTGAGCACCGCTGTTATAAAAGTGGCGTGTCCATCGAGATATTCCTTAAATGAATTTGCGCATGGCTTTACCCACTGAGCAATAGGACCAACAATATGAGGATTGTTGCCCTTGTAACAACAGAAATAAACTTTTATTAATAATATGGAGCACTTGCCCCACTATACTTGTTTAATTATTACAATAAACACAGCTGATTCCCGCTGTATCGCCCAATCTAAACAATTAACAACCTAACCTCCTCCAATCATCTCATCCACTTGTATCATAGCAACTCAGATGGTATCACTTTCATAACTTAGTAATTTACTTTGCCATATCTTATTGGTTCCACCAATTTTCATTCGTTCATTTGTTAATTCACAATCAACCAATTCGGCCAATTTCCCAGCAGCCCAATATTGTCTCATTT
Source organism: Massospora cicadina (assembly GCA_022478985.1). Taxonomy (NCBI): domain Eukaryota; kingdom Fungi; phylum Entomophthoromycota; class Entomophthoromycetes; order Entomophthorales; family Entomophthoraceae; genus Massospora; species Massospora cicadina. The sequence goes on from JAKSZP010004593.1 coordinate 24,353, forward strand.
CAAAGCACATTTGAATTAATCATACTCAAAATGACTTGGCGGATTTCATCCATTCTACCATATTGATTTAGGGCTTATTGTCCAGTCATATTGGAATCGTGACAATTAGTATATCAGAAGGATGGTGAAGCTCCACTAAATCAGAGAAACAACTTCATCAATCTAATATTTAATGATGGTATTATTCTGATTCAGTACTAATTAGTTGGTAGAAAGTGACACAAAATGCAGGTGGAAATCTTAGAGAACCAGGAAATTCCACTGAGGATCAAAAATGTGAGGACCATACATCCAGGATTGCAGATGATAGTTGACACAGGGTTGACATTGGATATACCTGAGCTCTTTATGTGGAGGTCAGAAGCCTCTGGAAAAAGTCCAGAGTGGAGCCATGGGTGACTCCTGGGATAATAATGCTGGACCATGGAGAAATTCGATTTTCCCTGGTGAATTTAGGTGAAAAACTGATGAAATTCTTGAGAAATTAAATCATCATGTTTGATCATCTGATCCAGATGGCTGAATTAAGAAGATTCTATGATTTTGGGACTCTCAACAATCTTTGGACTACTGGCCAGGGTAATTGAAAGCATCAACCTATTATTGATTGAGAGAAGCTTGCTGATCTGTTGTAAGTCCAGAAAGAGGAGGTGCTAAGCTATTTAAAAGTATTGGGAAGTATTTTATCAGGATGGCCACGATTTGGTATGCACATGAGACGTAGTTCACAAGGTCAACACCAGGGAAATTTTGCCAATCAGGATAAGAATGATCCAACAATCATAGCTGCTAAAGTGGTAGTGGAGGATGAGATCAGCAAACTAGTGAAGCATGGGCTTCTAGTTTCGTCATTAAGTCCCTGGGAGAGTCTGATTCTGATCATGAAGAAGGATGGTTCCAACTGGGTATAAATTGACTACTGAAGGCTGAATAAAATCACAAAGAAGGATTTGTTTCCCTACCAAGGATTGGCAATGCGCTAGATCGTTTAGGAGAAGCAAAATATTCTTCCACAAAGGATCAGATCTCGGGATATTTGCAGATCAACTTGCCAAAGGAAGACCAGGAAAAATGCACAATTATTACCGCGCAGGGGCTATACCAACTGACGAGGATGCCCCAGGGTATATGCAATGCGCCTGCAACATTTCATAGGGCCATGATTGCAATATTGAGTGACTTGAAGTTGTTATGACTCCTGGTATATCTGGATGATATAAATGTGTTCAGTAGGACGTTTACTGATTACCTACACCACTTGGAAGATTTATTCAAGTGATTGTCCGTGGCTAACCTGAAGATCAATCCAAGGAAGTGCCACTTCTTTAAGAAAGAGTTGGAATATCTGGAAGTTCATAATCAACTCCAATGGATTGCAGCCACAAACCCACAAGATAGCAGCTATAGAACGTATGGCTGTAATGAAGAGTGTCTGAGACATCCAAGTGTTTCTTAGGATGGTCAGATACTATAGAAGACTTATTTAGGACTTCGCCTGAATAGCTAGGCCATTATTCCATTTATTAAAGATCTGAAAAAAGGGTTCATATGGAATGAAGAAGCCCAAGAATCCTTTGATGAGTTACACTGGTATTTGATAGATTTGCCAATTCTGAAATATCTGAATTTTTTGGGCGTTTAGTATTCAACTGATGCTTTATTGACAGCGATTGCGCCATACTGAGCCAAGTAGACAAACTGGGGGACAAACATCTGGTGGCATATGTGAGCCAGACACTCTCAGCCGCTGAGAGGAACTACACTGTGACTGAGTGGGAATGCCTTGCGGTCATTTATGCATGCAAGCAGTTTTGGGTGTACATCCTTGGGACGCACTTTAAAGTGGTAATGGACAACTCTTCACTGCGTTGACTGCACAATCTAAGAGAGCCAGAAGGATGACTGGCCTGATGGGCATTTAAGCTACAGGCTTATGACTGTGAGATTGTCCACCAATTAGGGGCTTCTCACCAGAATGCGGATGGCTTATCATAGTTACCAATTGTCCAGATGGTATACCCGCAGGTGGATGAGCTATTCCAGAGAAGGGTCGACAGAAAAATTGTGGACAAGCCCTAAGAAATCTAAGGTGCGCTTCAGAAAGTAATGATAAACACTGAGACCATGGATGGACAATTATTTTAGACGCTCAATGGGGAGTGGTTATTATTCCTGAAGCTGTCAGAAAGAGCAGCTATAGTGTAAGCAGCTCAAAAGGTTGTCGGGCATGGAGGCCTGAGGAAAATAACCAACCATATTTTCCAGTACTATCACTGGGAATCCATCAACTACAATGTCGCAGATTATCTAGCTTGTTGCGTGGAGTGCCAGCTGCACAAACCACATAAGAATACAACTGGGCACTGACTGGTCCAATCTGGATTTACCTGGCACACAGTGTCCATTGACGTGATGGGACCATTGATGATGAGAACAGGGGGAGTCAAGTACATTATAGTTGCCATCGACCATCTGATAAGATGGGTTGAGACGAAGGCCCTAACAAGAGTAGATGCTAACAGTACTGCGAGGTTCATCCTGGATCAAGTAGTATAAAGGCATGGATGTCGCAGGTCCTGCTTAGCAACAATGGGACCAACTTCACATCTCATGTGATCCCAAAGTTAAATGAGATAATGGGGATCAGAGGAGTCGTGTCAGTACCTTACCATCCAGAGACAAAATGGACTGGTAGAACAGGTGAATGGAACACTGGCTATGACGCTGAGGAAGCTAGTCGCAGGGAGAACTTCCGTGTGGGGAACATACCTGAGTTTGATGAAGTTTGCCTACAATATTAGTCATCATATGGCAACAGGAAAGACGCCATTTGAATTGTTATATGGAAGAAAGACCGCGTTGCCGCCCATTTTATATTTGGTGGTGGAACCTATGTTGGGGATGAGTACTGAGCAATACCTGAACTGACTGACAAATATCCTGATCAATATGCAATTGTGAGCATTCAATACATTGATGAAGAAAAGGATATGAGTGAAATCGATGGACAATCTGAACTGACCAGCCTTAGCAGAATATCAAAATAGGGTAAAAAGTTGCCTATTGCGATATGAATGGTTTTGGAAGAAGAAACAAATTAGATGCATTGTGGTTGGGTCCATTTGAATTGATTGCCAAGACAGTGACTGATGCTTACTCCATCAAGAATCTCTTGATTGGAAGAGTAGTAAATCGAGTCCACGCTAATTATTTAAAGTGGTGGATTGAAGAAAAAAAAATAAAAAAGAGTTCCCGAAGGACTGATGAGCCATTAAGTTTGTTATGTCCTGTTGATTAAGTCAAGTCCAAAAAAAGGACCTCTGAACCAATCTAGATGGTTAAGTCCAAAAAAACGACCTCTGAACCATAGAAAACTGGCAGGTTTAAGTACCTAGGACCCAGTTTGGGGGGAAGATGGACCGCTGAACCAAAACAAAAACAAGTCCCATAGGGAAAAAGAAGAATAAAGATAAAAAAGATAAAATATATTAAAAAAAGATTACAAACTGCACAGATAAAAAGCTGATATAATTTTATAATTTTTATTTTTATTAATTGTCCTCAGTACGAGGATGATTCCGCCTATGTCATCTCTTGGGGGAGGGAGGATGGATTGCAGTAGGAATGAACAGCCCTTCAAGATCACTGTGAGATTGGATGCTAGCGAGGACAAGACCTATACGAAATCACATTCTTTTAGAGGACACAGAGCCCTGTAAGAAAGTGACTAGGGAAAGAGAAATTGAGATGTCATATGGAGCCAATCGTGAAACCCTGGAGTGAGGAGGAAAGCAACAGTATATAAGAGGCAATTAGCGAATAACCCCGAGTAATCCCAATATGGCAGCAGAGCTGGAAGATTAGTTCTAGGCGCCTGACGATGGGCTTCATCAAGAACCCCAGACATGTGGGCTAGCAGCAAATAAGGGATGCTTGATGGGGTTGCAATATCATGGCCCCTATAAATGCCATCAGCAGAAGATACTGATGGGAAGCACCGAGAAGAGATAGTTGTGCAGGGAGTGGATTGCATCCTGCAAGTGACAACTATGGGCTTCTCAGAAGCTAAAGCTGAATGAACGGTGAACCCAGGCGAAGCTGGAAGCTTTGTGGACTAACTTATAAAGAACTTGGCCAGCAAAGTAGAGAATAAGCAGCAGTATCCCAATCCAGGATGTTATCAAGATCAGAGGGATTCAGCGCTAGGGTCAAAGCCTCAGTGACTTGGGCTCAGAGCTCAGCGTAGGGGAGCTTGAAGTAAATACTGTTCCCGATGGTGAGCTCAGAGATCAGAAGTTCAGGTTGTAGTATTGCCCAATTTGGAAGAGGAACTCAGGAAGCAGGTCCGACCTTGCAAGAAATGAGTGATCAAGAGCAACTTACATAATCTATGGAGCATCTACAATGATGGTTGGAGCATCAGCAAAAGAGCCAGATCTAGGAGAGTTTCGAAATCCAACTCTGGAATCAATGGAAGAAGAAGAATCAGCTGATAGTTACTCAAAACGATTGTAAGCCAGGTTTTGGAGGGATTAGTTACCATTTCTGGTAATTCAATGGAAGGACTAGCCGCTGGCGCCAGACTAGGCGTATGAGTCCTGAAATGACCATAGAAGAGGTTCTACCAAGCATCCCAACTCATCTGCCGGAAGAGCCAAAGATCTTGATTGGAAAAACTATTCAGAAGTTGCTGGTATCATGACTCGGAATTTGACATATGAGCTGGATGAGAGGGGGGATGTCAGACTTATGTGGAAGTTGAAGTTATGCACTCTACAATCCATTAGGCTCCAATTTCGGAAAATTAATCTCAAAATTAATGAGATGAGCTCTCCAATGGAAGAATTAGGAATGACTTGAGGCAAGGGGTTATGAAAGAAATAACAAGGGCGAATAGAAATAAGTATTCTAAATTGAGCCATGAAACAAACATTGACAGCAAGAGTCTCCTGGGACAAGGAGAAAATCAGAAAATCAAGGACGCCAGACCAAGAATCCTTAATATGACAACCGGTCATATACCCTGATGAGGGGAATTGGATCCCAGGACTAATATCGTCATTAGTAAGTTAATTACCCTGGCATGACAGTAGATTGTGGGGACCGCGCTCTGAGAAGGCAGTAGTGAGGAGGAAGAGGAAGAACGCCGTATGCTGAAGGTCATCCTGAGCATCGTGAGTATTGATTAGTGTACTCCACTTGAACCAATGAAGTATTTGACCAAGTGTCCAAAGTGGTGTTCTCATGACCTGGTCCTTTTCTTGCTGGAAATCTAGGCAAGAGGAATATGTGTTGTGATTTTTGCCCATATTCCCAGCCTGCTAGATTACCTGGAATCTCTAGGGGAAAATTCTCTAAGGCGAAGTGAATTGGAAATTGGTTGGCCCAAGTTTCAGAGTAACTATGTTTATGGATTTTGGTATATTCGCCTGGTCATATCCATCGGGGATCAATCTGGATGAATACTTAAGATCTCATCAGGCTGAGTTGCTGATGAAATAAGGGCATCTGATAGTGATTAACTATCAGGTGTACCAATTGAGATCAGTCAGGTTTCATCACCAACTGATTGGGAATAAATAGCAAGCTGTGAGGTGAGTGATGCCACCTGCAACTAGTGAATCGATTGGTTGGTGAGTGACCTGCCATAATGGGTAATAAGTCCCATTACCTAAGCAGGTCATTAGTCAAATATGGTTGGTTCACTTGGATTGAGAGGAAAAGCGTTAGGGTCACATTTTCGACTCTTTACATTTTAAGTCTCAAGGATGTCCAATGACAGAATCCTAGCCATGATGGGGAAGACCATCGCTGCTGAGACGAGGATGGGTGTTTCAATGGCAACAGCTGCCATTTCGTTGAAGAGGTGTCAATTGAGGGTTAAGCAGTCAAATTTCCCACTATATATATTCCCTAGGGTTCACTATAATAAAACAGATAATACAGGAGATAATAAGAGTTATTTAGTTCTAGGTTATCCATTCAGTATATAGTTAAACTATCATCAGCTTCCATTGTGCTGTTCTGTCTCAAGGATATTATTTCTGTGTGCAATAATTGGAAGACTCTTAGAGAGAAGAGTAAATATCTGAGTGGGGATCTAGAAAAGAAAGAGTCACAATCAGGGATAGCTGCCAACTGTGTGTTGGACTGAAGAGACTGTCACCAGGGTATCTCAGCGAAGATTGGGTGGACAAGAGGAAGGGAACAGGTCCCTACAAGTACAACTTCATGAGTATTTAATTGGGAATACTGGCTGAGCGTTGGGCTGATATATAACTCATACTCAACTATGGATAATAGTCTCCCACTATTATCAATTAACAAAACATTCTACTATACAACGCAATGAAGTGCACGAGGAAACTGAACCTGTGCAGTAAAAAGGTTACCAGGGTTGCTTGCCAATAACAACCATTTAAGTAAAATTTTACACCAGGTAAGCTTTTTATAGCTAATGAGTTGGCTGAAGATAGCCTGCATCACATCTTGGCTGCCGGTGCCTATATGGCTACCTCCCAAGCTAAAGCAAAAGAATAAAGCAGCTAGAAGCCAACTGAAGAAGCTCAGGCCAAATTATTAAAACCCTATGCCAAATAGGTCATCAATCAAATGGTTAAACAGCTATCCTAAATGATTCCTCAATCTGCTCTTTCTACATGATGTGAAAGTGGCCCTTCCGATGAAGACTTTAGAATAGTTTTTAGAGCTACTTATGTCTGAATTAACACTTTTAATTGATCTACCACCCCAATATTCTCCTGATAAACGATTCTGATACCTACTTTGAATGTAATTATGTGGATTTATTGGTGAATATGGTTCAGGTACGGGCTATCATTTAGTAGTGGGGCACCTATCAACATTGTTAGCACCAAACTCGTCAAGAAGCTGAGTATGTCACCTGACGTTGCTCATTGCCAAAAGTATGACATGGCTTGAGTTCACACCACTTAGTTTCTTGATGCTAACAGCACGCTACTATTGCATTTCAGGTCTAATGTAGTGACAGCACAACCATAGTATTGCAAATATGAGCTATAACATCCTAATCATGACCAATTACTTGAGAAGATTTAGTGTTGTCACAAATACAAAGTTGATACGCTTAACATCTTGGAGCAGAGTATTCCACTATACTATAACAAAAGTAGGAAGTCTGAAAAGAAAAAGACAAATCTATTCTTCAACCTGGCCTACAAGGATGGTACAGTCCTGATTGAGTATATAAAATCTTGCTCAAGAAATCAAGACTGTGCCCTTACAGTTTTGTAAATCAAAAGGAATTACATTATGGTCATATCAGCAAGTTACTGTGATGCCTATAACTCAAGTAGCTGTCCCTTCCGGCTGACTATTAAGATTTCAGAGGGACTTTGAAGGGAAATGTTTCAACCATGGTCTATATCCCGATTAAAGCCAAATATCGCCCCTGGTAAAGTCATTTCAGGACATAAAGAAATTACATCTATTTGCATAACTACCAATTCAGCCCATTATATACAGAGGCATTAAGGTATTTCTACCTGAATTTCTTCTCATTCACGGATATTCTGACCTTTTATGAATCTAGAACCCTATTTGAGATAATACTTCCTGACAAAGAGGCAATCAGCATCTATAATGTTATCCCTATTGCCAAATTAAGTAAATTGACTGAACCACAAAAAGGTTCAAGTTCAGGATTTATTTCTAAAATATTTATAAATATTCACAAAGGATGATTTAATTTTAGGTTGTGCTAGGAAAGTGACACATTACCAATACAAATGACTATGACCCCATCCAGCTACACTAATTAGATGCTTAAAAAAGCAGCAGAAATTTTTTTACAAAAAGAGATTAAAGAGCTCCTGGATCATAGCACGTTGGCCTCATTAAAGAACCCTTGAGCTGTCCTGATTTTGGTAGTAAAATATTATGGGAGCAATTAGGTTGTCATAAACTATCATAACTGAAAACATCACAAAGAAGGAATTGTATTTTCTTTCACAGATTGATGACGCCTTGTATTCCTAAAGCAAAGTTCTTCTGTGCTATGGACCTGATAAGCGGATACTGGCAGATCAAAATTCCTAAAGAGGAGCGCAAAAAATGCGCCATGATATTTCAAGAGGTCCTATATCATCTGACAAGGATGCCACAAGGAATATGTAACGCCCCAGTTACGTTTCAAAGAGCGATGAACACAATCCTGGAGGAATGAAAGTTGTCCTGGGCGTTGGTTTACCTGGATGGCATATATGACTTCAGCCTCACCTTCAGTGATCATCTGGAACATTTAGAGGAGGTTTTTAGAAAGTTAATGGCTGCTAATTTAAATTTTTTGCTCAGAAAGTGCCAATTTTTTAGCTAATAATTTGAATACTTTTTTGCTATAAACAAAGAAAGACTCCGACTTCAGACGTCCAAAATAGATGAAATAATAAATATGAAACCAGCCCAAATCTAAGCGCAATTACAAGTTTTTTGAGCATGATTGATTATTATCACTGATTCATTGCTGATTTTGCAAAAATTATAAAGACATTGTTTCACCTAATTCAGGACAAGGTCGCTTTAACTGGAATTGGTCTTTTAAGAGGCATTTGATCAGCTTTGATTGGCCCTAATATCAGCTCCAATTTTGCAATACCCAGACTTTGAAGCAAGTTTATTGTCCAAACTGATGCCTTTCCATGTCAGTCAGAGCCATGTTGTCCTAGATAGGGTAGATGACGAGGAACATCCAAGCCTTTTCTAGTTGAGCATTAAACATCCAAAAGTGGAAACACACAGTGATGAAATGGTAACGACTGGTGGTCATATACGCCTATAAGAAATTTTGGGCTTATCTGCACGGGACTCACTCTAATGTTATAACAGACCATTCGTCGTTAAGATGAATGAACAACTTGAATGGTTATGAGGGCAATTGGCGCAGCGGGAATTGAAGCTCCAGGAACATAAATACATGATTAAGCATTGCGCAGGAGTGAAGCACCAAAATTATGACTGTTTATCCTTATTACGTACTATTACCACCATCAGTTTGGCCACCAACTAGCTGTTTCAAAAATTACCAAAGGGTAACTTCAAATGAGCTTTAATCTGTTCATAAATTACTTTTGGATCTTTGACAGGATATAATAGTAAAAATAAACATTGTACAAAATGATCAAAGAAAAAAAGTTCCCTTTTTCTGAGACCTTTTGGCATGAATAAGTATGATAATGGCTGCTCATAAGACCATAGGACACGGTGAATTCAAGAAAACAAAGAAGCATCTAAAGCGATATTACTACTGGGAGTTGATGCACTTTGATGTCCAAGAGATACTGGAGTGTTGCGATGAATGGCAAAGCAAAAAGTTTTTAAAAGATTGTCTTACAATCTTGTTTGGCCCAAATTTGCTTGGCATATTGTTTCAATGGATGTTGTTAGACCACTTCCCACTAGCAATTTCAAGGCAAATATATCATCATGGCTAATGACCACTTGACAAAGCGGGTCAAAGCTAAGGCTATTTAGGAAGTAGGAGCAGCGACAATGGTCAAGTGTATACTTGAAAGTGTCATTCACAAACACGGTTTTCAACATGTTATCCTTATTAATAATGGAAGCAACTTTACTGCCTATGTTATATGGGTTTTATCAAACTGATGGGAGTAAGAGGCGTGCTCTCTGTCCCCTAATATCCTGAGACCAATGGACCAGTTGAGTGTGTAAGTGAAACACTTGTAAACATTGTTAGAAGCTAACCTCTGACAAACTATCTAATGGAGCACATTGCTAAGTTTGGTTGTGTTTTCTTACAACATATCCTATACTCCATCATTTAAGATTCCTAACTTCCAGGTTCTATTTAGAAGACATTCAGCCCTACCATTGCTGCTATATTTGGTCCTAGAGGATCCTGAATATAAGAATATTACCAATATGGCAAGAAGATTGCAAATACACTAATTAAGCTGCAGGCTCAAGCCTTAGATAGCATTTTGTTGTTATAAAAAGAACTGACATAAAAAGGATTCTAAAACGATGTGATTTGGCCAAAGTTTAAAGTTGTCAATGAGGTATTATTCTGTAAGAACATGAAACAAGATGATTTAAAAAGTTAAATTACATTTGGGTAGGCATATATGTGATTAGTAAGAAAATATAAAGGTTTGTAAACACAATTAAAGAAGTTAAAACTGGCCATATCTATAGTAAAGTCCATGAAAAGTTCATTGAAAGATTTAACAAGAGGGCCAAAAAAAACTTTTGAAAATAGGAGAAAAAATAATATATAAAGTTATAGTTAAAAGAATAATAAATAAAAATAATGAAATATAAACTTATAAACTTATAAACCTATAAAAGATAATATAACATTAAAAGAGAATATATATATATATATGGTTAATTTAAATTAAGCTTTATTTCAAAATAAATGAATTTATAAAAATTTTTGATTAAAGAGGATTTTTATTCCTCTGTCCTGAGGAGGGAGGAGCCTCAGGATCAGTTCTTCTTTCACTCATGCCAATTTAGCTTAATATAAATGCTGAGTGACAAGAAACAGGGCCGTAGCAGCATAGAGCCAGATGCACCAGATACTGGTAGTTCCCAAATTCCATTAAATGATGGGCAAAGGAGACATAAAACCATTAGAAGTGATCTTATTGAGCCATAGTCAAGAGGAAAGAAAATACCTAAGGGAATACAGTTGATTAGAAAAATTGTGCAGTATTGATAAATTTCTGTTGTTGTCATCTGCACACTATATACATGAGCCTTCCACCATTTGATGAGGGGTGGATGTGCAGCAATTGGCCTGAAGGCATCCGCTCAGGGAATATATGCATAAGGTGGTTGAGTTTGGCCATCCTAGGAAGATATTCATCATCGCTATCCTGGTGCAAAGCAGCATATGCCACCTGAATGTTAAAGTGGGACAAACATTTTGAAAGTTATGGGCGTTTAGCCTCATCAAAGAAGCATAATTGGGCCTATTCTCAAGAATCACATACTAGGATCTAATAATCTCCTTTACAAAATCTTTAACCAGAATAAGACCTTGGGGCCAAACAATAGCATCTTCAGCCAGATAAGATGAGGAGGGCCAAAAAATACTCATGTTTAGCCCTTGTTTGTTCAAAAGGTTGACCTTGACGCATAAAATTAAAAGTGACAAGTGTAGCTGAATATGCATTAGACATCAGAAAATAGTTGGCACATGAAAAATTCTGAAAGATTGTCTCCATCCTATTAAAATGAATGAAAGTATAAATAGTATCTTTAAAGATTAAGGATGCAGTCAATAATATCTTTGGGAGTAATAGTTGAAGAGAGCAGATGAAGCCCTAATCCAAAGACCTTTGAGAAATCTCCACAGCCATAATAACTTCCTCCTTAATAACGGTTTCAGCCCAAGTAAATGTCATGGAAGTCAGCACATGAATGAGTTGACCCAATGTAGACTCTCAGAGGGAGCCTAGGAACATACACATATGTGATGTTTAGTATAACTGGTTAAATTCAATGGCGCTTATTAGGATTAAGAGTTCTGAAAAGTTTGTGGTAAGCTGAAGAGGTGCTGTTTACAGAAATTGAAGATAAAAATAAGCACCTCAGAGTTTATTATCCAGTCAAGTGGGGGAAATGTTAGATTTTGATGGTTGATTTAAAAGTAAACCCATATAGAAATTATCAAAGCTTATAGATTACTCCCATTAATGGATCCCTTGATCCTTCCTGATTTATCTGAATAATTAGTTAAATCAGATTCACCTCAAAAACTCTAAGGTTCCTCAAACACACAATTATTATAGCTAATATTAGCTATGATATAGTATTTTGGCCAATTATGGGACCCACTTGGGTGAATCAAGTGTGTTTACAGCATAAACTTAAATGAACTCTCAAATTTAATGTAGTTATGATTGATATATAATGATTTTATGCATATCAATCATTCTAATTGGAACAATAGTACTTGCTCATGGATGACAATTAGAAGTACCTTTTACTATTGAAAGGCCTGCCAACATCCCAATTAGGGGTGCGTCATTATTTTAAATTCATGTTTTCTTTTCTCCAATTTATCTTACTATCAGCCATATTAAGAAATGTAATTAGGCTAGTTGTCTAGAGAGTATACACTGCTGATGTGCTATTATGCCTACAAACATCCCAATTATGAAAGTAGAAGTGCCTACGCTTGGGCTGAAATGATTGTAACTAAGTTACTCTAAGGGCCAAATTGACTTGGGGAGCTTGATAACCATTATCATAACCCATAGAGAACTGGCATTGCTTTAATGAACTCAACTTTAAAATGAGTGTTGCCAGGAAATGCCCTAGAGGTATAAAATAATGGCGCCTGGCCTTTAAATAAAATCATCACATTTCCTTCTTATATCAGAGAATATTCTAAAATCTTCAATTAATACCTTTTCATATCAATAAGTGTAGACAAGCGCTAAATTTAGATTGTCATTATTACCTCCGCCAAGAGAGTTCCAATTGGAGAGGGAAAAATACCCAAAATAGACCAGAAGAGTCCATTGATTTTTTAAGCTTTGTAGGCTTCATAACGGTTATGAAATATTGTAAGACATTTAAAAGAATTGAGGTAAAATCATCCGCTCTTTATCTAATTATTGAAGAAGAAGTATATTAAAAAAGTGAGTTAATTCTAAATCTTTATAAAAACTTTTTCATCTAAAAACCCCATCTAATTATTAGTTATAATATGAGTTAAATTTAAATATATGATATTCAAATGGTTGGTCAAACCCTATTACAACAATTCCCCACTTGACCAAAAATCAGATAACAAAGTTGTGTAGTGGAAACTAACCTATTTGGGACCAGAGACCATCGGTCTAGAACTCTGATGGGATTTTATTAAAAGCTTTGCATGCACCTGATTGATAAGGTGGCCTTTAACAGGATCATACAGAGTATAGGCATCAGTAGAGGTCATTTGATGATCTCAAAAGGGCTTTTTAAGTATATGATTCAACTTGCTAGTACAGCTAAAACATGATTATCATAATATAAAATGAGTTTCTCTACTGTAAAGTAGGGGAAAAGCGATGGTCTAATCTATCCCAATCCTGAGATCATATTATTTAGCCAGTGCAAAGGGATATTCCGCGCTTAATAGCTGTAAAAAGTCTGTACCAACATTGTTTAAATATTTTTGGGAGTCATGGCAGACTGACTGAGACAAGAATATAAAATTGGGGTAATTTCTGGTTGTCTTCCATATATTAATGTAGTAGGGAATGCTAACATGGCGGTGTGATAAGAGATATTATTGGCAAAAATGGCGGAGGGAAAGAAAATGTTCTAACTAGACGCCTTTGCCATAATTTCTTACACAAAATCCCAACAAGAGTTCTATTCACTCATTGAACATTAACATTGGTCTCAGGGCAGTAGATCGTGGACAATACCCAAAGTATACCCATTAGGTCATTAAGCTTAGAAATAATCTGGGATTTAAAGGTAGTCCCATTATCCATTAATAAAAATTGGGGGAATTCATGTCAATAGATAATGTCTTCTAAAATTACTTTGCTGTGGTCATAGCACTCACATCCCTGATTGCTTTGGCCTCCACCCATTTTGTGAGGTGATCAATGGCCACTATTATATACTTATTTATTTCTGAAGTGTTAGTTAATGGGCTCATAACATAGAAACAGTATTAAAAACAAAATAATTAAACCATTTGATAAAGTGTGGCTTTTCTGTTATGCCCTTCCACTTGACATTCCTTGCAACAGTAAAGAGTCTCATAAATGAAAAAAAACATTGACTCCTAATAAAATTGCCGTTTTATTAATTCAAAAGTTTCTAAATCCGCCATGTTCTGTCGCCTTATGGACCCTAATAACATCAGTTCTCTCTGTGAGTCAGATTACCAAAAATGCTAATTATTTTGCACCTTGTATAGCCTCCCGTTTTAAATAACGTTGTCCTTCCATAAAGTTTCCAAGCATATCTAAACTTCAGAAGTCTCAATATCACATTGTTGAGTTTATCATCTTATCAAATAATTCATGAAACATCAGCCACCAAGACCACAGTAGGCAGGTGAGATAAGCCATCTGCATTTTAAGGAATAACACCTGGTCAGTGCTGATATTTTAAAATTGTAATCTTGTAATCTCAAAGCCCAGCAGGCCAGTCTTCCTGCAAGCTCTTTTAAACTCTGCAACCAGCTTAGAATCAGGATTGTTTACTACAGTAAAATTTACTCTGTGGACATAAACTTAGAATTGATTACACGCATAAATAACTGCAAGGTATTCCTTCTCAGTTACCATATAGTTACGTTCATGCATGTCCAAGGTTTGTCCACAGTAGGCCACCATATTCTCACTTACGTCAGGATCCACTTAAGATAACACCGCCCTAATGGCAATAATTGAAGCATCCATCTGAATATTAAAAGGTTATCAAAATCAGGTTACATTATCAAGGGCGCTTGGGTCAAGCAAAGCTGAAGTTTATCAAAGGCCAGTTGACAGTTACAGGTCCAATCAAATAGTACACCATTTTTAAGGAGGTGATTTAGTGGTTCACCTATCTTACTAAACTGTAATACAAATTGACAATAATAACTGATCATGCTATGGAACACTTGAGCGTCACGCTTACTACTCTGTTGTGCCATGTTCTTTATTAGCATCAACCTTTGAAGGTGAATCCGCAGCCATGTTTGTCAATGACAAACCTCAGGTATTTCAAATGTTTACAAAAAAATTGCACTTACAAAAATAATTTTAATATGCCTTTGTAAGGCGGCGAAAACTTCTTTCAAATGTTATAAGTGTTTGTTATAAGCTCTAAAAGCATTGATTTAATCTAAATAAACGAGAACACAGGTAACATTTTATATTACCAAGGATACTATCCATAGTCCTCTGAAAGGTCGCTGTGGCATTGCACAGCCCTTGCGCATTTTAGTTGGTTGAAAGAGGCCTTGGGCCATAATCATGGCGCATTTCTCCTATTCCGCTGAGGGCAGCTCTATCTGCCAATAGTCAGAGATTAAATTCACGGCAGAAAAGTATTGTGCTCAACCTAAATGGTCCAGCGCATCGTTGATTTGTGGTAAAGAACAATAATACCTCATAATGCTATTTAACTTTTGATAGTTTATAATTATGCAGTTAGAACCATCTTTCTTTTCTATGATCAACACAGAAGAAGACCAAGGGTTCTTGGAAAACACCAGCAACCCGTGCTGTACTAGTTGATTAATTTTGGTTTAATTACTTCATCCACCAATTTTGAACATCTAATTGGCTGAAGGAAAAATGGGCAATTGATTTATGGTATCAATATGGTGAAGTACATCATTAGCACAATCCAAATTACAGTCATCTTTTAAAATATACTGCTGTACTTTTCAAAAGGGCCAGCGCTTGATCCTTATCCTCTTCTGTTTTCTTTATTCGAGGCAAGCCTACCAGGGGATGGACATTACCAAATAGAGAAAGAAAGTATCGACATGAAACCTGAACAGGGTCAACTCTGTTGTAGAAAGTTTTTTTCACCTCCGGATTGGGACTCGGATTTTTCTGGTTATGTCATGGGTAAGGTTTTCGTGTTATTATACCTACTAACCGCCAATAGCTTCCTTTAGCTGGCACCCCAATTGATGTGCAAAGGGCGGGAATCTAAACCCGCAACCTTCAGGTTGTTAGCCATACACCCTACTGACTCGCCTTCCACCCCCTCTTATCCTCTTCTGTTAATCCAGTTAAGCTTTCTCATAATACTATTGATCAAACGGATTACTCCCCTTAGCCACTAGTCCTAACTCATCAAAGTGGCCATGATCAAAAACTTTTTTAATTTTTAACTGATAACATGTGTACAAAAGCTATAAGCTGATGTCGCTTTATCTGACTAGATTATGGATACTAGTTAGCTAATAGCACTTGAATTCCTAGGTTGTCAGGAGGATGATACTAAGAGCAGCAACAGGTTCCAATTTGGAACAACAGAATGGCACAAATATATCACCATATAATTCTTGAGTTTTATTCCAACTTTCTTTCAGTGCTCAATATCACTTTATGTCCCAGCAGTATATTAAGGTTATGGTTAGCCTGTAGTGGAATCCTTATATTATTCACAATCTGATTAGATAACCTTTATGTATGAGCTCAAATCCGCTGATATCCTAGAGGTACAATGCTATTTCAAAAACTTGGTTAACAATCCAAGAGTTCAAGGCGCAGTGGTCTCAACTTTACGCTTGTGATAAATGTCAGAGTTTGACCACATATTAAAATAGTATTCACTTCATATTCAGTTCTAAATCTATGAGCTCTTATAAAATGAGGATCGCTAAGAAATTTATAGTTTTTAATTTGAGAGGACAATAGAATAAGCGGATACTACCATTGAGCCAAAATGCAGCAGTAACGCTATGTAGGCTCCTTCTGAAGTGTTGTATTGAGGGCCCATTGAGCCAAAACGTTTTTGATATTTGAGGTCTGGAGCTAGTCCCAATCGCTTTACCAGTTTAGTGAATACAATATTTACTGGTGCCCACTTCTAATGCTGGCATGAACTTTAAGCTTATTTATTTAAATATCAACATATGTGCATTCATAAAGTAAGGGTTTGATTTTTGTAATGATAAAGTCATCCAAGGTTTCATTTCTATATAAAATTTTATTTCCAGGCCTAACTGAGGGATGGATTCCAACAGTTGTCCATTAGGTAATGCCTTTGTGACCTCTTTAATTTAAGAACATCACCAGAAGTGATAAGTAGATCTTGTAACACAAAATGTTGAGCATATATCTGGGCTACTTTGGCTCCCAACCTGGTATCACCTTTTTCCAGGGCACAGGGAGTCATAAGGACCGTTCTTCAGTGAGCAATTGCCATTCCACTGGACGTAAAGGGGTTGTATCAAAATTCTGCCTGACCAAAGGCAAGAGAGGTGATGTTTTCATAATGGGGATGTTTGTAGAGAAGGCAGAAGTAGAAAATCCCAATTCTACTCTGCACTGGTTTTTCCCAAATCTGCCTCATTCACATGGGGCACTAAACAACTTTTATTCTTGAAACTTGCTTTTAGGCAATGATTGTCATAATTTCTAACATGATTTTATAACAAAATCAGATGATTTTATTAATATCTAGTCTTTAAACCAATGGCCATTTGGCTGAGTTAACTCCTTAATGGGGGGCATACCCCAGTCAGTGGGTTTGCGCAATTTCTGCTGGATTGAATTTAATGCTCCAAAAGTGACAGCGCAGTGGCAAGGATAATTCACCATATGTGAGATATAATTCTCTTCATAAAAAACACCGGTATCAAAACCTGATACAACTCAGTATACTGTTCACAATCGTGGTAAAGAGCAATCTGGGCCTCAAACTCATTAATAACATTAGCTCCATACAGCGTTTGTGCTTTTAAGTAGAAACGCTCATCAAAAACCTGTATAGATTATTCTTTTTTATGATAAGTTGAGGAATTCATTTTACGCTTTGTCATCCATTCAGCTCAAACAAATTCTTTGATAGAAGGGCCTTAAGTTAGGATAAAACATGCCAACCTTATTTTAGTTTAGGCATAACTAGTTCTTGGATCCTAGTATTAAAAAATTTTAACCGCCGCCATTTTAGCAGTATCAGGTGCTACAGATATACTTAATCATATAATGATCAAAAAAATTGTTTTATTGCATTCTTATTAAACTTGGGTAAATTTACTGGGCTAGAATTAAAGCTACCATCTTGGACATACATGCAGGGCCTGCGACGTATTGACACAGCAGTAAGCTGGCATATTATCAGGTTGCCTTGAGGCTTCTACGATTAGAAAGGAGGGGAAGGCGGATGGCAGATAGCACAGCCCTTGTGTTCCATCATCTACATTACCTGCATCCTTTGGAAGGGTCGCCTGATAGAAGTGATCCATATAACACTGACACTTGTTTTCAGAGAAACGGTGGTCTGCCTGAGATGCAATATCCATTTGTTCAATTGTTTACTTAACGGCCCAAATCAGCTCTTAAAGCCATTTACATAGCCTCTAATGCCCTTACTTGTGTTACAAATTGTTGATATGACGACTATGCCCAGCATGAAGTAGGAAATTTTTCCAAAATGGGCCTTCAATTCCGCCCATAACTGACCAATATTGCAACTTTATTTACGCAGGGCCCCAGAGCAAGGTTTCATTAACGTTCCTAATACAGCCTACCTCCTCCAAAAAGTAACCTCTAACTAAATGCCAGACTCCATACTGGTAGACAATGTTTAATAGAACTACAAGTTGTAGCCCCTTTAGTAAGTACCAAATGTTGAAATTGGCGCAAGGGTGTCAGATTTTAACTGCACAGATTGATACACCAACAATTAAAAGTAATGTAAGAAGACAATACAATACCAAAAACTTACAAAAAGAGAGACAAACTTCAGTAATGGGGGTTTATTTAAGTAAAACAATGAGCAAATTTGTAGTATCAAGTACTGGTAAAGGCTTATAGACTTGCTCATGTAAAATTCTAATAATTTGATAATTCTTAACTTCCCATAAAGATCCCCTCTCCTTCACAGACCTCTCCAGATATCATCATTTAAAAGCTTTCTCATTGGTGCTTCTCTAGTCACCAACTAACCCTCCAAAATTGTTTGACTAAATTGATGACATCTAACTTGGGCCAATTATCCAAAAGTTATAGGTTGAAGTACTATCCTTAAAAAGTGTTATTTCGCCTTACTTAATCAAATTATGGTTAGATGACCTTGATAAATTTAACTATCCTATTACTAATGTTTTGCACTTGCATGGGACGATTAAGAGTAATTCTTATGGGTGTAATAAGAAGCAATAGAATTTTTAAAACCAAAGAATTGGAAGACAAAGAGTAAATATTGAAGGATTGTGCCAGTGGGGTTTCAGGAATCCGCCAAGTAGTATAGTACTACTTTAGGCTACCACTTATAAAAGCAGGGGTATTTAAGCGTACAACTAACTCGACCAAACTCTCTATCAAGTTATTAGGTATAATATGAATTAATATATGACTATATAATATCCAAATGGTATGTCAAACCCAGTAATAACACCAACTAAAGGATTACTCTTAATTAGCCAATGGATTTAGTCTATTGATTGATTCTAATTAATGTTTCAACAGAAATCATCCCAAACAATCTTAAAAATATTTAATGAGAGCTTGATAGCTGATACTTAATTTTTTGTTGAATCGTTCAGGCAGAGGCGCCAAATGATTAGGGTCATTTTCTGAAAATAAAAAATCGTTTTTAACACTTGTTTGGCGGTAGTATGTAGGTGTAAGCTGACGACGCATCTCCTATAAATTCAGCGTCTGGTTCCTAACACTAATATATGGTTGCTGAAACATGAAGGTTACATTACATGGAAATAACTTAGGATATGGAATCCCCTGTTTTCATGAATTAATAAGATGGTTAAAGTTTATATGGGTTATTAATAAATCCTCAGTGGGACAGCTGAAAATTGTTCAACTTTTGCCCTAAAACCCCTAGTGTTTTTTAGTAGAGCAATATTCAATTCTTAAACTTTTTTATCATATTGAACTTCTAAATTAAAATGTTGGAGGGAATAAAATTCCCTTTTTCTCAAGATATGGAATACCAGAGTGGGGTTGAAGCATTTCTTAAAGAAGATTCAACTTACTAGTTGTCACCATACAACTAATGTCCTCTCTTTTTTTACAACAAATTAAACCTGTTCTTTAAACTAACCAAAAGTTACAGATGTAAACTTAAATATTTTGCAACCTTGGATGATGGCTAGATATCTTTCTCTGTGTCATTATAATTTCATTTATGGTCATCTATCATCTAGATGCAGTAAGAAACGGGTGGTCTTATCCCTCAGTGTTGAAATCAGGGTTTGAGTATGCTCGCAGGTGCTTTGTAGCACCTGATATCAACAAATTTTCAGGAGAAATATCATTCTCAAATGCCAAATTAAAGTTTATATGGATTTTAAACCAATTATATTGGAAATAATAAACACTAAAACTGCTTAAAAATCTGGATTTTTATATGTTATTAAGTTATCTCAAGGTTAGGAAAAATGAACCATCATATTAAGTCAATGGTAGAATTTAGATGTTAAAGCTCAAAGCTTGGATTGCTTAATAACATCCAAATAGGGAATTTTGGGATTTAACCTATCAGATTTGTCAATACTCGCCTCACTCCAATGCAAGAGCAGATGGGGAAATGACAGCTGGGAAAATGAACCTGTGAGCAGGGAGTTTATAAATTAGACCAATCTGAAGGTGGGAATATATTTTTACCTTGCTGAACCCCCTCTGACCCTATAAAAAGGGCCAGTCTCCACAGGTAGATTGTACTAAATAAAATGACCTGTAGAATAGCCTTTGATGAACCCCCCAGATTTGACTGACAATACGGTGCAATCTGACCACCCATACTCATTTTGTTTGCCTAATTATTAATAGAGGTGTTACCCCAATTTGAGGGGTTCCACCGGGAATCAATCAGGTATTTTGGCCAATTTTAAAGTATACATTTAACCACTCTTTTCATTATATAAGACTTGTAATTGTCCTACATTACCCCCTTCAATAGTGGTAGAGGGGGAATAAATCATCAAGAACCATCCATGCACTTGATTGCCCATAACTCTGGTAGCAAGGAACTTAATGAAGTACTCCTCCCTTACTTATAAGTGACTTCAAAAGGGCCTTCCCAAATAGATCCAAAAATCTCACTTCTGAAAGTGATATAGTTGTGGTAATACAACGCCAAGTCTGACACTAGAAAGGAAGAGAGGCTTTTTATGCTCATTTGCAGCTACCCCTTCTTTGGTTACGGTTTTAGCTAAGTTAGTCATAAATTTAGCTGCAACTGGATAATGCGTTATAACAATCTTTTCAGGGCTTTATCAGGATCAACTGTTCTACCAGAGAAGACGTCTTTTTCTAGCAGTGCTGTTACTCCTGGTTCCCACCTATATAATACATGAAAGGGAGATATTTTAAAAATTTAATGGTGTCTGATACGGTAGTCCATAAGGGCACTAGGTAAGAATTGATCCCAGTGTAGGGGATCTGAGCTGGCCATCTTTTGTAATATGAAAACCAAAATTCCATTTTCTCTTTCCACAGTACCATTTGTGGAGAGGTTGTAAGGGTGATAAAAGTTGCTACATCCCCATTGAAGTTGCCAAAACTTTTACCACCTGTGAGGTGAAATTCTTCCCATTATCACATAGGACTTGGGGACAACCATGCCAGGTAAATATATCTTGATGGAGGAAAGTGATAGTGGCTTTTGCGGTCTGAGCAGGAAGGGCAACCGCTTCAACCCATTTGGTGAAGTGATCAATGCCTACCAGGATATAGCAATTCCCGCTGGTAGTTTGAGGTGACAGACCTAACAAGTTCAAGCTTATAGCATGGAACGGTTTTTGAGGCGTGGTGGGTTGGTATTGATACTTAGGTTTGTAACTGGATTACCTCTTACATATTAGGCAGTCATCCAGCACTTCAATGATAGGCTCCATGATTCCCTGAAAGTAAGCTAATCCTTTACCACTCATAAGTTTTAGTCACTCCAGTGTGTCTAGCATAGAATGGACCTCCTTGATCATAGGAACTCACTTGGAAGGTCGGAGATTAGGCAACCAATACACCCCTTTTTATTATAAGACTTCCCACTTTCCACCTTGGAGTTGCGGAAGTGTCAGGCTAAAATTTTCCAGATGAGTTCATCCTCATCTTCCCAGGCTTCAGGGGTCATAAGGAGGTCATGCAGCCTCTCTGCTTCACTATTATCCAAGTGAAGGATAGGCGGCCAAGTCAAGCCATCAACGTTAATATGACGGGTTTCAGCTCAGTGCTCAATCTTTATATCGTAGTATTGTAGTTTTAAGGCCCAGCAAGACAACCGCCCAGTGGGATCCACATATTATGTAACCACTTCAGGGAGGCGTGGTCAGTGACCACAGTGAAAGGAGTTCCATATAGAAAAGGGCGGTAATATTTTACAGCCATCAGGACCGCACCTTTTTTTGGTGACACTGTAACTGGTTCAGCCTTAAACAACAGCATAAAAATAATG
>JAKSZP010004594.1:0-46317 GCA_022478985.1 Massospora cicadina
CCATTTCTTAATTTTGCAAGAGGACATGCTGTGATGTGCTAACATGTCCTTCTGTATGTGAGTGTACTTTATCAGGGCCCTAGTCACTAACTTGACTGCTGTCAGGGTTTTAGCTCCTTTCACTTTACTTTTAATTTTTTGGATGTATTTTTGTGGGCATCTGATCCTTTGGATTTAGTTCCCCATACTCCTCCATCCCTATCAGGGATGATTCTAATGGTTCTCTCTGTCTTCTTGATTGATTTTGGGCTGATTTTACCCCCACTTTCAACTGGGATTTATCAGGGATTGCCCCAGTAATTTTTCAGAGATTGCCCCCAATAATTTTCAGGGATTGTCCCCAATGGTTTGCTCAGTTTTCTGTTTGATTATGGTCAGGAATCATCCTCGCCAACTGGTCTTTATTGGGAATATTCTCCAATATTTTGTTCAAAAATTATAATCAAGTCTCATCAGATAATTTCTCCATCCTGGTCAAAAACTTTTTAGTGTTGCCCTGATAATTTGGGCCCTTGGTGCTTGCTGGTTGATTCAGTTTTAGACTCTGATCCAACCAATACTTCATCAGGATTTTAAAAAAAAATTCCCTGCAGGGCCCTGATCCCCTCTCATGATTGAGGTTCTGTGGGGAATATCCCCAATGCCGCTGTTCTTGGTATTTCTTCTCATGCCCCAAGGGTGTTTTCAATTTTATGGTTTACAGCAGAAACCAATTCTGTGGAGTCAGTTATGTTTACCATGCTTACCACTGGGTTCTAGATTTTTTAAGCATTTTTTGTCATGCATGTTGTTGTCAATTTGTTATTGGTTGAGTCTTTATTAGTATAGCAGTTATTGTTGTCAATTGAGCATTGGCCTTTATCAGCAGGAAATCATCCAGATATTATGTCCATCTTGGCATACTTTTTGATTAATGTATTTGGTAGAAGCAGGCTGTCCATTTCTTTGTGCTTAGCACAGACAGGTGGATGGTGTAAGTCCCAGGGAACATCCTCTAGCTGTTGATCAGGCCCTTTTCCCATTTCTGAGCAAGAATGTACCAAAGAGGATGGCTGTACCTCTCATTACTCAGGGCAATCTTGCCCACATGGTAGATGAGCGCTGGGTAACAGCCCTCCCACTTTGGATCCCACTTCCAGTACCCACACTCTCCTTGGCAGAACTGCTACAAGGAATCAGTGAAATCTGCACCAAGATCACCAAAATAAAATTGATTGGAACAAAATTGAGTGGCAGTCATCCTGATGTTTGGATTTCAAATAGTTAAAAAGGAATAAAAACTGACCTATCAGCTGGAATGGTCTATGGGTTCAATTCAGCTAACACTACAATTGAGAAAATTCCCCCTACCCAAAATTGTTGGAGATCATCCCCAACGGGCAGGTAACAGCATTGGGCATCATCAATAAGGGTTCAAAGCTCCCTGCTGGCAAATTGGGTGTTATGCCCAAAGCAGCGATTCTGACTAAATGAACAACCCAGTGACCAGGCATGGGTGGGTTGGATATCCTGAACCCATTCCCAACCAAATGGGCCCACCCCTACATAGGGTAGCCTTGGGGAATTCCTGCTGCTCATCAGGCTAAATGCTATCGTGCCAACTGTCAGAAATGTATACAAGCCTCAGTTTAGATATTTGAGGTCAAACCAATAGTGACTTGGCCTGCTACCAAATTTTTTGATGTCAGTTCTCAGTTAACTTATCTGTTCCTATTCCCAAAAAATTTGCCAGTTAGGTCAAACTTGAGGGACCTGATCCCAGCTTCTTTCCTCTCTAAATTGACCACTATTTAATCAGTTGCATTGCACTGAGAAAATTGTTGGTCAATTTTTCTTCCTTAAATTTTCCATTAAAAACCTTCCTCAAAATTTAGTTTTTATATATTGAGAATTAAACCACCTTTTCTGCTGGCACTCTCATACCCCTCAGGGTTAACAGCCATATTTGTCTGGTATTCCATTTTGTGCCTGTATGAGATTCTGGCTCACTGGCAGTTATTGGTGAAACTCCTTTCCAGTTTCATATCTGCCATACCAGCAGCAGTGCCTTGGGCATTCTGGTTTGCCATTTGGGTGCTCTGGCACCTAGGCTGGCAGGCCAGTCTAATTCTTACTTGCTGTTTGCCTGACAGATGGACACCTGCACTAAGTGGTTGGCTGTAGGGTACTGCTCTATAGATGCAATATCTCACTAGCAGGCGGATGTTTTCTCTAGTCTTGTACTGGTCACTTTTGAATCTAAAAGTGAGCTTTGCAAGAAAAATATTTTTGTTTTCAGGCTAACCACCTTATGTATGCATATTGTAGATTTATATAAGTTGTTGTTTTTATACCTCTGTATAAGTACTAAATAATTACCTCATTTAAAAATATATTTTATTCATCTTAAAAAAAGCTGTTAAGTATTCTATTAAAAATGGTGGAATGTTTTTTATTTAACCGAGGCAAGCCGACCAGGGGACAGGCATTACCGAAAGAAAGAAACGACATGAAACCTGAACAGGGTCAACTCCGTCGAAGAAAGTTTTTCCACCTCCGGATCGGGACTCAAATTTTTCTGATCACGTCATGGGTAAGGTTTTCGTGTTATTAGACCTACTAACCGCCAATAGCTTCCTTTGGCTGGCACCCCGATCGATGTGCGAAGGGCGGGAATCGAACCCGCAACCTTCAGGTTGGTAGCCGTACGCCCTTACCGACTCGCCTTCCACCCCCTAAAAATGTTGGAATGTTGTATAATAAGCTATTATAATAACTATTGCATCATTTAAGCTATATGAAAATTTTAAATAGCGTGTAAATAGGGTCATTTTTATCACTGAAAGTTGGTGATAATTGTAAAAAAAGCAATGTAAGCCTATGCATAAGTTATGAACCTGAGCAACGCTGGGTAAATCGGCTAAAATAGTTTTAGCATATCTGTGGATAATAAGAATCATAAAATTTACATTCGAAATAACTATTCCAAATTGACATGAATCGGGTAAAGAGATATGTTCAATCTAACGTGCCGGTTCATAATTTAGTCAAATGGTGTTAAACGTATGCGGATCTTGAATAAAACCATGTCGTTTCAAGTAGCTGTTAGATAAAAATAGTCGATGTAAAGGTGAGGTGGCGTTAGAGTAAAAAGCGTTCTTGAATAAAAATTTGGTACAATAAGTTACTTTGGCAAAGGTAGATATACTATCTGCCTTATAATTCATTATACTAGAAGTTTATAAGCTAAATTAAATATTCATTTATTGTCTATCCAAGTTGAAGCATTTTCTGATATAAAAAACTTAAAGGTATACTGTGATTTTTTGCTTTTTTTACGCTTATCTAGTTTGCCTCTTATTAAAACCTATGGCCAAGGCTTTTAATTTTGCCGAAACGCTTATTTTTAGTGATTAAACCAAACTTTGGAAAAACTAAATTTTTAACGCTAGACCATAAAGTGGGGTTGCTTTTAAACTTTAAAGCATGTCTAATCTAACGGAAAGGGAAAAGAAGCGACTTCAAGAGCAGAGTGAGAGGAAGCTCCTCGAACTTGTTCGACAAAAGGGCAATAACACTTGCTGTGATTGCGGGACAGCTGGTAAGAACTAACCCAATTTTGACGCTTTTTATATAAACTTACCATACTTCCCATTATATTTCTAATATTTTAGCCTGCAAATAAGCACATTTTCATACTGTAAAACTGTAGACAAAACTTGTTATCGTATATTTTATAAGTAACTCCCATAATTTCAGGAGGTTGAAAGAGCTTTAACAGCTTTAAGCGGCTTCTTAAAAATTATTATGTCTATTGATTTGGTTCTTATGAAAGATTAATTTAAAGCTAAACATTTAGAAAACAACTATTTTATTTTTCTTCATAATAGTTTCAACTTTAATAATTAAAAATAGTTTTATAATTTGGCAAAGCACACCAACTTTTCGCTATAACTCTTAAATACTTAAATCGATCAAAAAATTTCTTATCTTCAGCTTTCTGTATTTATAAGGGCGTTAAGACATTTTGTAACGCATATGTTTTCTTTACCACTTAGGGCCACGCTGGGCATCATTTAACTTGGGCTGCTTCTTGTGCATTAGATGTGGTGGGATTCATCGCTTGGGATGGGCACTCACATATCAAAGGTGAAGTCTATTTCTTTAGATAAATGGACCTCTGAACAGATTCAAAAATATGGAAGAGTGGGGAAACTTAAAAGTTAACAATGTTTACCTTTATAATGCTGGCTCTCGTCCAATTCCGACAGAGGATGAAGGAATGGAACAATACATTAGAGATAAATATGAGCGAAAGCGCTTTTTTAGACCAGGTGCTCAGTCTGGCTCCACGGAAAGAGAAACAGCTGATCAATTTGGGGCCTCACTTAAGACGCTTTATGATATGGGTTTCACTGATGTGGAGCGAAACCGAAAAGCTCTTGCTCGTGCTAAGACGGTCAATGCTGCAATCGAATTGATGTGCAGTGAAGCTGACCTTTCAGTCCCCAAGTCACCAGTTATGGACCCACGTTTAGTTCAGCTTAAGGCTATGGGCTTTGAGGACCAAGCAAGGAATATTGCTGCACTACGACAAACTAAGGGTTCTGTTGAGCAAGCTATTGAGTTGCTTGTATCCCAAGCCAGTTCGCAGCTTTCTGCCACTTCACCTAAAGCATCAGCTGTTCTTGGTTTGTCACCTCCCCCAAAGCCTGTGCATGCTGATGAAGTATTTGGAGATTTTACTTCAGCCTTTACACCCCAAATTCAATCCAATAATGATTTAGGTGGGTTAGTATTTTCTACCAATCAAGGTGAGGTTTAAATTTGGTGTTTATTAATTTCTAGCTTCTGCTCCAGTAACTCAATCTGCTGCAAATGAGCGAAAAAAAGATGACAAGGATTATATTATGTCCTTATTTACATCAAATCCCCCTCAAGTTTCTCAACCTGTTAGAAACGATGCATCTCAAATGGGTTTTGGTCTTAATGGGCCTGGCTTTACATCTTCAACTTCAAATATTGGATCAGATAGTCTTAATGCTTTAAATACTAATTTAAATAAAAATTCTATTTCAGGCTCAGTATTTCCTACACGTAGCTCTCAGGTATCATATATTTTTGCTGGCATTTCTAATTCCTTCTAGGTGCCATCTTCTGACAATAATTTTGCTTCACTAGATTCAGTATTTGCTACACTAGATCCCTTTAAAGCTTCTCAACCCATTTCTCAAACTAGTTCTATTCCAAAAAATCAATCAAACTCTCATACTGCAACTTCTTCAAATCAAGATTTGCTTGATCTTCTTTGAAGAATAATTTAAAAATCTATTGTTTACTTTTTGCTATATGGAAATAATTTTATTTACCTTTTATATCTATCTATAGCTTTAATTTAAGCTTTGCTTGTTAAATTTATCATATAATTTTTATTATCAATTTTCAACTGTAATATTTGTATATTAAAGCTTGTTATGTTTTTCTATGGTTAGCACTAACTAATAGTAAAATATTTGATTCAAATAGAAATTAAAAGGATTATAATAAAATTAGTTTTTTATTTACTATATATAATATAGCAAATTATAATCATATCCAAATAGAAAATACACTGAGTAGGAATAGTTAATCTAAACCGTATATGCTTGTTAATCCACTAAATAAATGGCAATAATAGGGTGCTTTATAATCTAGTTCTAAAAAAATAGGGTGCTTTATATCTAGCAGATAATTAAATGTTTAGTTTTTATCTAAGTTAAAAACAATTTGTATCTCAACCTTTAGATTTCTGATTTAAATTGATATTGTTGCCCTTAGATTTTGAGGATACTAGTATATTATAAGCATATACTGTTTTTACTCGTTCCTTACATTCTCAACCAGCATATTGAGCCCAGAAAATTTTACTTTAAACTTATGTAATAAAATAAGCAGAAAGTGGATTACTGTATGCAATAAACAAATTATGTTGGGAAAGGGCCTACAGGTAAGAGAATGCATACCATAAAAGTATATTTACTTAGAGTCTTTTTTTGACTGACCTAAATTAATAAATGAAGTTAAGTGGCATTTAAAAATAAACCAGACTAATTAATGCTAACTTAATTTCTATGAGAATACTATAAAAATTAATGCAGCTGAGATAGTATATCTGTTTTAGTAAATTTGTATGAGACTAGTTAAATATGATGCCTCTTTATATTTATATAATAGCTAAATGATTTATATGATAAACAACTATATCAATAGACAGCTAATATGTAATTTTGAGCATGACAAAATAAAATATAATCTTTCATTATTTTATCAATAGCAAAATCTTACAGATTGGATAGTAAAAATGTAAAGCAAATAGCCAAGTACTATTGTATCCAATTGCTTAGATTATAAAAAATCTTTTTGAGTAGGTTTATTTTAGATACTTTGATCTTTACAGATTATTCTGCTTTTAAAGAAAGATATATGTTTTTTGAATTTTGGGTTACTTACATAATACTGTGAAAAATTTGAGCCTGTGGAGAAAATACAAATTATATTGCTGCACCCATGATATTAGCCTAGTACTTCATAATATCAAGACCATCATACTAGTTTACAAAAAAAGTGCACAAGAGGCTTTTTGATTATCTCCAAGTTGTTATAATTACAGCCATAGCAACATTTTCTGGTGCAATGTGGTATAAAATCATAAGTTATCTTATCTAAAAAATTAGTTACACTTAAAGAATAAGTTAATGGATGTTCAATATTAAAACTTTTATCTTGTAGATTATTTAATGATATTAGATGAGAAAAAATCAGCTGTTTGAATAAGCCAAAAGTTAGAATTAGCTTACAACTACTATCAAATATAAACTTGCCTATCTATGATTAATTTATAGGTAGCGTCGACAGATAAAGTTTAGCATTGGTATATTTACCAATTTCTTTAAATTTATAAAGTCATTTTTTTCTATAAAATTGAATCTAACTTTTAATAAAGAGATAGTTTAAAGCCAATATAAAGTAAAGAACTCATAATATTATAAGTTTTGATAGAAAAATATATATAATTAATATGAAATATAGTTGATTATCATATTTACAATCTTTTGTTAAGGATAATCCCAAATTGTTCTCAGATAGAGATGCTTATCCAATTCTTACATACTTATGCATAGTTTTTAATAGATAAAAATTACTCTTTGAAGTTCTATCTTCACCAATTACTTATTATAGAGGGCAAAGCCTGTGATGAAACACTTGAGGATAGAAGCTAAAATTAATAAGACCTGTTTGAGGCCATATATAAGTCTGAGAAAATTATTGATTTTTAAGCAGTGGCTATCAGATTATCTATATCTCAAGATCTTATTTAGCTTAAAACTTATCAGAGAACAAATATGTTATGATTATTAGTATATAGTAAAACATCATTAGGAATTAAGATGCTTTATTGAGATTCTAATAGCTAAGTATAAATATAGCTTCTTGGGTTATGCGCTATCACAATGATGGTTCAAACTTGCCAATGTCCTAACACCTGATTAAAACTTCCACATTAAGCTTATAAGACTAAAGTAAAATTATATCTGTAATTCTTCTGAAATTAAGATAAAGTTAGGTATCTTAGTCTTTTCATAATCTTATATGCCTTCTTGGAGTTTGATGAAATAAACTTTATCAATGTGTATCATTGTTAATCTCAATTAGGGTCAAAATGAGCTAATTTAGATATTGATAGCTCTTTTACACATAGGAGAATATATTATCTTTAATTTTATTTGGTGAAGGATGACCAGAGAATGGTGTAAGTCTGGGGGAGTGCCCCCTCTGCCTAGATTTAGTGTTCCCATACCTCAATAAGAAGGGTACTAAGAGGGCAACTGTCCCTCTCATCATGCAGGGTGATCTTACCCATGTGGTAGATGAGCGTTAGGTAACAGTCATCCCTCTGAAGATTTCACCACATGTCCCCACAATTTTTACTGCTAAATTAGTATGGCAAATTGAAGAAATTTGCACTGAAATATCCAAAAACTTTGAATCCATGGCAATAAAGCCCAATGTCATGGAAACAGCAGAAGAAGTTTAGACCAGCCTGCCAGTCAGGGTGCGTAAACATCAGAAAGCAAGCCAGAATGCCAGAGGCATTGCTGACCATATGACTTGATATGGAGCTGGGAAATAGGATACCACAAAATGGTGGCAGAATGTCAGGGTTAGGAGTATCCCAACAGCAAACCACACCAAATAGATTTCAGACCCAGGGGTTCTACTAACAGGGGTGGAAAAAACTGGGATAGTTACTGTGAGATTCTTGGTTGTTAAGACCATTTCGTTGGGGGTAAAAGAGAGGGGAATCTTCTCTTGTAGTTGGCAAACATAGGGCCATAAAATCCCTGTATATTGCTGCTGAAAGGTCATGAGAACTGGGTTGTAGAACCAAATATTTTGGACTTGTCGCACCCAATTGGCAAAAGAAAAATCATAGTAACCAAGAGAATTGGTAAGGCCCACCCAGAGTGCGGAGTGGTGAACCACCAGGCAAACACCATATGGAATGTGGTTGAAAGGAGGAAGATAAAAATTTGGGGTTTTTCAATAAAATTTTTATTTGGGAAATAAAGTAAGAAAAATTGACCAACAATCTTCTCAGTGCCTTGCAACTGATTAAATAGTGGTCAATTGGTGAAAACATGGTTGGGATCCACAAATTTGGCCTAACCAGCGAATTGGATGGTAGAGGGGGTTTTATTCTTTGGGAACCATCATCGCAAAATTCAGCGGTGGGCTGAGTCTCTGTCAGTTCAACCTCAAATGTCTGGACCAGGGGTCGACTATGTTTCTGACAGTTAGCACAATGGCATTTGGCCCAACGAGTGACAGGAATCCCCCAAGGCCATCCAATATAGGGATGGGACCATTTGGTTGGGAACAGGTTTGGGATGGCCAACCCACCTGCGCTCAGTTGATTAACCATTCATTCAGTCGATAGAGGCCCATTGGGCGCAACGCCTGAATTACTATTGGAGGGTTTTGAACTCTCGGCGATGGCGCCCAATATTTGTTCTGCTGATTTTGGGGTCAAATTGGAATCATCAGGTGATCTGGCTGATGTTTCATTCATCAAGCTTTTACAACCATTTGAATTTTGGCCATTGGCCCAATTGCAGCCCAAATTGGATCTGACTGATTTCAGTTTGATAATCTCAGCACAGATTTCACTGATTCCCCGCAACAGTTCTGCTGAGGTGAGTGGGGAAATTGGGGGTGGGATCCAAAGCAGATGAGCTGTCACCCATCGCTCGTCAACTATGTGGGCAAGATCGCCTTGGGTGATGAGGGGTACTGCCATCCTCTTCGGTGTTTTCTTACTTGGAAACAGAAAGATAGCTCGATTGAGAGCCAAAGGACACTCCCCAAGACTTACATTACCATTTCCTTTTCCCAAAGGGATGGCCCCCCACCGGGAAACTGCACCAGAGCCACGTTCTATGCGCTTTGGGTAACTTGATAGCCATAATCATCGTGGCCTTCTGCAGCGGGCGGGGAGCCTCAGGGTGGGATGTGTGGAAAGCGTCAACCAGGTCCATACAATTCGTGCAATTGCGCGCCTTGACCCAACTGTTTTCACAAGCTGGATATCCTTTCCAGGCCACAAGGTATTGGACTGATTGTCGCAACTTCCAAGATGCCAGGATAGCCTCCACTTTTTCTTCCTCCTCATTGTTGATGACAATTGGTTCTGGGTCCATGGGAATCACACCTTTGAAGGGTGACAGCTGGGATACATGGAAAACTGGGTGTTGCTTCCAATGCGCGGGAAGCTCCAATCAAAATGCCCCATTACCCAATACCTCCTCTACTAAGTGGGGACCTGAATGCTTGCTGGCAAATTTGTGGGAAGGGGTTTGGATTCACAAATGGCGGGTATTGAGCATGACATAAAAACCCACCTTAAAGTCATGACCCAGAAGGCGCTTGTGATCTGCGAATCACTTGTAGTCATCAATGGCTTTAGTAAGTGTGTTCCTGCACTAAAGCTTGGGTTGATCAGATATAGCCAGCATGATCCGCGGCAGCTTGCACTTCTGGTCGCAAGCATGCCTTGACTGAGAATGATGGGTTATAACCCAACATTGCTTTGTATGGTGAGAAACACGTGGAAGTGTGAGTCCCATTATTATATGTGAATTGGGCAAGAGGCAGGTCATCAGCCCAGGTATCTTGTGCTGCTACCGCATAACAATGCAGGTACTGTTTGAGTACTTGATTGACCCACTCAGTCTGGCCGTTGGACTGGGGATGATATGCCATGGATCGACTGGGGGTTATCTTAAGGATCGACAAGAGTTCACTCCAAAACTGGGCGGTAAACTGGGTACCCCTGTCACTAACAATTTCCTGGGGAAGGCCGAACATCAAAAACACATGGCAAACAAATAGATGCGCTGTTTCTTCTGACATGATCGCATAAGTACAAGGAATGAACAGGGAAAATTTGGTAAAGTGATCTACCATCGCCATTACCACTGTGAAACCATTAGAGCAGGGGAGTTCAACAATGAAATCAACGGACACCAAGGTCCATGTACCTTCCACCTATTGTAAAGGGTGCAGGAGGCCATTTTTTCCAGAACAATCTGACTTGGCCCTAGCACAAGTAACACAATCGGCGATCCAAGTCAGAACCTCTTTGGTCAGTCCTGCCCAATTAAAGGTTCACTTGATCAGGTTGATGCATTTCTTGTTACCGAGGGTGTCTGACCGCGGGGATCATGGTGTGCACAGAATATGTTCAGGAGGAAGGAGGGAGGCACCCAAACATGAGAATGAAAGTAGATGAGACCTTCTTCTAAAGAATATAGGGAGTGTTTGGGGCTTGAGTGAGTCAAGTGTTCATTCAACTCCACGCCCTCAGGGCAGGCCATTTGACCAGCTAGCACCTGGGCCAATAATGGATCGTTGGGTGACAATGCAGCAGAGGAAACAATGGAGGGAGCAATTGATAGGATTTGAGTAGCAGGGATCACGGTAATGAGATCCTCTTCCTCAGGCTCTGAGGGGCAGTGAGCGGGACTACAGCTTAGAAATTGGGAAGGACATTTAGCACACCCTTGACAAATTCATATTTGAAGTTGAAACTGCACAGGTCCCGATAGGTTCAGGCTTGCCAGTGTGCCAATTTTTGGGGTTTGCGAAAATACAAGAGAGCTTGGTGATCTGTGCAAACTGTTAACTCATGATGAGCACCTTGCAACAGTTACCGCCAATGAGTTAATGCCCATGCAACAGCGGCCAGTTCCTTGTCATAAATGGCCCAGGACTGCTCCATAGTGGTGAATTTTTGGGAGAAATAAGTGACTGGATGTTTGAGACCATTGTGGTCCTGAAGCAGCACTGCGCCCACAGCTATCAATGAAGCATCGCATATGACAATATACGGTTTGGTGGGATCAGCATGTTTCAAAATGGGAGGAGACATGAACACTTCTTTAATTGCTTTGAACTCCTGCTGGCATTTGGGGGTCCAACAAAAGGGTACGTTTTTCCCTGTGAGGGGGTGGAGCGGGGTGGCCAACTGGGAAAGTGCGCGGGAAAATTTCTTCAGAAAAATGATAGTGCCCAAAAAACTTTGAAGCTGCTTCTGTGTAGTTAGGGTTGGCCATTCTTGGATTGCATCTAATTTGTTGGGGGAGATGGCGACCCCTTCTTTAAGTACCAAGTTCCTGAGAAATGTAACCTCTTCCTTGTAAAACTTGCATTTGGAAGCTTTGAGGAACAAGACCGCTTTGTGCAAAGCAACCACCACTGCTTCTAAGACAATAGCGTGTTGCTTGGGAGTTGGGGAATGGACTAGGATACCATTAATATAAGCAATAGTGCAGGAAAACCGGAGATCCCCTAACACATTATTGATCATTCATTGAAATGTAGCGGGAGCATTTTTCAGCCCAAAGGGCATTACGCAAAATTGGAAAATGCCTCGCCTCGTTCAGATTGTGGTCAGCCATTCTTATCCTTCCGTTACTCGAATCTGATTGAAAGTGTTCATCAGGTCAAGTTTTGAGAACACCCAGGATTTGGCAATTGCCTGACTGATTGTCTGCTCCAGGGGCAATGGGTAGGGGTCTGTAACTGTGATTTTGTTCAGGTGACCATAATCTATGCAAGGGCAGAGCGATCCATCCAATTTTCTTGTAAAGACAATAGGGGAAGCGTTGGGAGACGTTTCTTTAAACAACCAGCCTTTTTAAAATATTGTCCAACCAGGTATTGAGTTCAACTTCTTTCTGCTATATGGGGATACAACGGGCAATTGATGTTCACCAATTCCATGGTTGTCCAAAATCCACAATCATACCTAGTATGTTTCAGTAGACAGTCCGCCTTTTCCATGTCAAAAATTCTGCGATATGGCATTAAATTTTTGGGAAACTCAGCCGGAATGCCCGCGGAAGTGACTAGGGTGGTGATAGAGCCAGTTCCTTGGATTTTCTCGAGGGTGTTGATCAGAGGGAACTCTCCTTTCTGAATCGTCATTGGCAAACAACAACGTATTCAATTCCAAATGAATCCTAACATGTTGTTGGCGCCACCATCCCACCCCAAGATCACCAGAAATACCAGGTTTGGCATGGCCAAAAAATGACTGCAGAAG
This sequence comes from Massospora cicadina, assembly GCA_022478985.1. Lineage (NCBI taxonomy): Eukaryota > Fungi > Entomophthoromycota > Entomophthoromycetes > Entomophthorales > Entomophthoraceae > Massospora > Massospora cicadina. The sequence goes on from JAKSZP010004594.1 coordinate 12,623, forward strand.
TTATTTTGGTGAATTGAGAAGTATATCAGTCGGCAAACAACATATGAAGACTGATAAGCAGATGAGGCCACCACTACTGAGGAGCCCACATCCATATCCAGTTTTAGTTGTTGTGCCAACTCTACACTCATGAAGTTCCCCGCTGCTCCAGTATCCACCAGAGCTTCAAAGGTGACATGGTGGGAACCAATACTAATTCTCATGGGTACAAGAAAATAAGCGCAATTTTGTTTATTTGGAGATATGACCGACTCATGGGCAACTGAAGAAATGATAGGTGTGTTGGGACCAGGGTCAGGATTCTTAGCTGGAGCGAAAATTGGAAGGACCAGGACTGGGATAATTGTTTCCTTTGTCTGGGCTTGAACAGAATTGTTAAAAGTTAACTTTGGGAATGCTAACTCGGACTCAGGAGTTCCAGCAGAGTAGAAATCCATGTCCACTACTATTTTAGTATCAGGCACATCGTCTGCACCATCGTTAAGAAATCCTATCATAAAATTCCTTTTCTGATACGAGGAAACGTGGAAAGGTAAAGCTTTGATAGTAGTTGCGGTGATGCCTATTTGATCTATTGATCCTTGGGTGGTAGACCAAACCACGTGGTAAGCGGAAACTGAATCCAAACTCGCTCTAAAGACTGCCTGAAGCATGTCAATAGATAGTTCTGACGCGGGAGCCAGCTCATGAAAGGTAGAGATCAAAGAAGCCAAACTAGGGGCTTTGGCCATGGAAAAGAGCAGTTTAAATAAATGGTCTGATTGGGACAAAAGGGGGTTCAAGGCGGCTGATACAACAGCCATCAGGGAGGCAGGGTCTCCTTTTTGTGTGGAAGAATGCAAAAGACTTCTCACCCAGCGATGAGCCTCCCCATCCACAGCATCTAACAATGCAAGACCTTGTTGGGCCTCAGATATTGCAGAAGCGTTATTGAGTGCGATTGTTGTGCACATTTGTAATTCAGTGAGTGCATCCAGAACCTGATTGGCGATTTCTTGGGAAGGGATACTCGATATTTTCCCCAGTCCAGAGGAAATAGGAGGAGATGCGATCTTCACCTCTTGGGTAGCTTGAAGGAGTTTTCCCAGAATAGAGCGGATACTTCTCCTGAAGTCAGAAAGTGACCACACAAGCAACAAACAGCATACAACTGATTGCACATTCATCTGGTAGAGAGTAAACACTATGGCGCCAAATTTGAAAATCAAGGCGGAAGTGGCTGGAAGTATTGGTTGGTCAATTATGTCATGGAAATGGAAGAAGAAGTTTAGACCAGCCTGCCAGTCAGGGTGCGTAAGCATCCAGAAAGCAAGCCAGAATGCCAAAACCATTGCCAACCATATGACTTGATATGGAGCCAGGAAATAGGATACCACAAAATGGTGGCAGAAAGTCAGGGTTAGGAGTATCCCAACAGCAAACCACACCGAATAGATTTTGGACCCAGGGGTTCTACTAACAGGGGTGGAAAAAACTGGGATAGTTACTGCAAGATTCCTGGTTGTTAAGACCATTTTATTGGGGGTAAAGAGAGGGAATCTTCTCTTGTAGTTGGCGAACATAAGGCCATAAAATCCCTGTATATTGCTGCTGAAAGATCATGAGAACCAGGTTGTAGAACCAAAGATTTTGAACTTGTCGTGCCCAATTGGCAATAGAGGGAATCATAGTAACCAAGAGAATTGGTAAGGCCCACCCAGAGTGCGGAGCGGCGAACCACCAGGCAAACACCATATGGAATGTGGTTGAAAGGAGGGAGATAAAATTTGGGGTTTTTTCAATAAAATTTTTATTTACGAAATAAAGTAAGAAAAATTGGCCAACAATCTACTCAGTGCCTTGCAACTGATTAGATAGTGGTCAATTGGTGAAAACATGGTTGGGATCCATAAATTTGGCATAACTGGCGAATTGGATGGTAGAGGGGGGTTTAATCTTTGGGAACTGTCATCGCAAAATTTGGCAGTGGGCTGAGTCTCTGTCAGTTTGACCTCAAATGTCTGGACCAGGGGTCAATTATGTTTCTGATGGTTAGCACAACGGCATTTGGCCCAACAAGTGATAGAAATCCCCTTGAGGCCATCCAATATATGGATGGGACCATTTGGTTGAAAATGGGTTCAGGACAGCCAACCCGCCCGCGCTTAGTCAATTAACCATTCATTTGGTCAATAGAGGCCCATCAGGCACAATGCCTGAATTACTATTGGAGGGTTTTGAACTCTCGGTGATGGCGCCCAGTATTTGTTCTGCAGATTTTGGGGTCAAATCAGAACTGTTGGGCGTTCTAGCTGATGTTTCATTCTTCATGCTTTTACAACCATTTGAATTTTGGCCATCAGCCCAATTGCTGCCCAAATTGGATCTGACTGATTTCAGTTTGATAATCTTAGCACAGATTTCACTGATTCCCCACAACAGTTCTGCTGAGGTGAGTGGGGAAATTGGGGGTGGGATACGAAGTGGACGAGCTGTCACCCATCGCTCATCAACTATGTGGGCAAGATCGCCTTGGGTGATGAGGGGTACTGCCATCCTCTTCAGTGTTTTCTTACTTGGGAACGGAAAGATAGCTCAATCAGGAGCCAAAGGACACTCCCCGAGACTTACACCCAATGGGCATGCACATTCAGGAAATGGAATATTAAGGGTCAAGTCCTCAGCCACACTCACCAGCAGCATTAAACCACTGGAAAATGTTGTTGGTTCAAAACCAGCTTCAAAACATTGGAAACAGAGATTAATGGGCATGTACCTGCAAAAAAAAAGAAAGTTTAGTGTCAAATCCTCAGCAAAACTCCCCAAGGGCATTGGGGTCATTGGAAAACTTTGTCATCAGTTTGAAATCTTCCTCCAAATCTTCAGAAATAAAGCCTGATGGGCTTGATCCCTTTAAATGATTAGTGACCTATAACAGATTTTGACAAAACTTGCTGATGGCATTGGGTCATTGTTGGAAGTTGCCTACAGCTCAGAACTGACCCTTTCATATCTGGGTTATTGTTCAATAAATCTTGCTTGGCCAAACGGATACCAAAGTGGCCAGATGCTGGTAGGTTGGGTACCCCAAACCTAGTCTGACCTCTTGGGAATGCCCCTATGTGGGGTGTCCCTAGAAGGTTCCAGTTGCCCATCAGGCAAGATGCCATTGCGCTAACTGTCAAAAATGTGGCAAAGCTGCAACTTGGGCCTCTGAGGATGAGTTGGCAGCAAGTTGGCCCACTGTTGACTCTTTTGATGTCAATTCTAATTAGGTTCATTCTCATTTTCCCATCGCTAAAAGTTTGCTGGGTTAGGTCAAATCTTGAGGTACCCAATCCTGAACTTTTTTCACTATTCCTAAAATCAATTGTCTATTTAAACATTTATATCATACAGAGGAAATTAACAGTTGATTTTCTACTTTTTACATTTTTAATAAATCCCATTTCCCAGTTCCAGTTTTTATTATGATGAAATTTATACCACTCTTCCTAACTCTATTATTTCAAAAACCCACAGACTCTGGGGCAATGTTTGCCTGGTTTGTTGTTAGTTTTATATTCAAAGCTAAGGCCCAGGGGTGCTCATCAGCAAAATTTATTCCCATTCTAACAACAGTCATTCATGAAGCAGTGCCCCTGGGATTTGGAATTACCATTTGGATGTTTTGACACCTAGACTGGCAGGCCAGTCTAAAATTAACTTGCTGTCACCATGACATATGAAACATCTAGTAAAACAACAAGAAAAAAACATAAGACAAATGAAAAGGCATCCCAGAGAAGTCAGAACTAAATCCTGTTGCCAGTGGTACCACCAGTGTTAAGAATTTGGTATGCATCAGGGAAGGATTGTGCCAATACAGAATATGAACAAAGGAATTGGTCTATAACTAGGAACCAAATAAGAACCAGGAGGAGACCAACCAAAGTTAGCGTGATAACAGAGGGCCAAAAACCCAGGCTTGATAGTAGTCATAAGATGGGAGAAGTTTATGACAGCTTCACAAAGGGTGGGGGCTGTTCCAGAAAAAGCATCCAGGACAATGGTATGTATCATCCATAATGCAATCGCTACAATTAAGATACAAAGAGAAGGAGGATGGGGTTTTCATGGTAAAATCAATGATATTCTTAGAAAGGCTGAAAGCTTATGCTTTATCCTGGTAGAAGAGATGCATACTTTACGCCAGTTCACCTGAGATGGCGTACAATCTATTATATGGTGGACTAAATATCCATATTGGCCTCACACTGCAATGAAGATTGATAGGGTTGGACTGCTCAGCAGTATGGTAGTATCATTGTTACATGATATAATTAAGGGTACAGATTGTAGAAACAAGACTGGGCGCGAGGAGGCCAAAAAGGTTAAGTTGGCAGGCCTCACTGACCTAAAGCATACACTGGACCAACGCTGAGTACAGGCAAGATATGCCCAAATTGGTCCTGGGGGTGTGCATGATTCTTGGCCCAGCGTTACACCAGGGATGTTAAAACCCATCAGCTTTGTTACAAAGGATACGGTTTGTTATGGTTGCTTAGAGAACGGGGTTTTAAAACTTGTTTGATTTACAATATCGTTAATTTGGAAATAATGCACATGCAATCAATAATTTGAGTTTAGACTATCTCAAGCTAAAGTCCCATGGCTTATGGTATTATGCGCTTAATGGTTTGTTTAGGCTTAATACCGCTCTTGCAGATTGATGATTCTCCCCTAATGTTTAATGATGATTCCATGAGACCAACCTTCATTATTAGTCAACTTGATTAATAAAAGCCCCATTAGTTTTACATTTTTTGCATGGTACCTTGGGCGAATTTGTGTGTGGACGTCCTCAAGGAGGTCTCCAATGATATAGAAAATTATTTTTATCTAAATCAACAACTGAATCTGGTGCACAACTGGGATGTCCCAGTCCCCTCCAGATTGAGGCACCCAAGCACCCTAACACTGATCTGCACCTGGTTATGAACTCCTCCTTGGGCCCAACCAAGTTATGTCATTTATTGTTTATCTATTTATATATTATGTATTGTACACCCTGTCCCTGGGTCCCCTGTTCTCCAGCATCTTCCATGGTGTCTTGTTCCCACTTTTATTAATGACTAGTTCCCCTGTGGTGTAGCTGTGTATCCCACACTACCTCTCTGGGAATGAGAGAATCACAGACACTCTCTAGACAGGTCCCCACTTCAGGCATCTCCATACATGAGCTGATCCCTGGGTTACAATAAAGGATTGTGAGCATACCTTCAAATGACCTTCTGGGTGTATAAAGAGTAAGAAATGACCAGCATGTGAATATAGTCAACATGGGTAATGGTACTTAGATGGCGTGGTATCATGTTGTGAAAACAACTTGTCCAAAAACTTTTTAGATGTAAAGAGGATTAGGGAGACACCTCTGGAGATGTTGTCATAGACTGGTACTACTTTATCCCAGTTTGTGGTAGCAAGCCGTGAACCTGCTAACCCTGAGCTAAAGGTCCAGTATAACAAAGGGGCAGTGAATACCATATAGAGAATGGCAAGGGCAATTTGGCAGTTTAGCCCTAAAGAAGGAAGGATTGCTTCAGATACTCTCATTCCTGTTAAAGCCAGTACACCAGCTATGTTTGGACGTGAAAGTAATGGAAGAGGGATTTGTTCAAGTAGGTGTTTCTGCACCCATGGTTATAGGTTTTATGGAAAAATTGGTTAGACTGTATAGCTTGTTTACTATTTGGTATATGGAACTGTTATAATGAAAATATGTACTCAAAGGGCTTAACATATGATAATATTTTATTGACCACAAAGACTAACCATCTGAATAGTCTAGTTTTATATCCCATCCAACTTCCTGGACTTTCCTAAGCTTGATTAATTATTTGAATGGAGCACTGTAATTCTTTTGAGCTTATGGGATTGTGTCTTGCATGTGATTTTGAAAGCAGTGGGAATTGTCTCAGTCTCATTGTGAATTTATTTTGGTGCGATTAATCGATTCAATATCATTGAAATTAGGGTAATTTAAGCGATTAACTGAACAAAACTCATTGCAATCATGATTTGATATGCAAATAATCTATCTAACTTCAGCACAAATCCTCTTGTTAGAGATTTGTACCTGAAATCTCAGGAATTCCTCTAATGTCAGGCTTTACCCTGACAGATGTTACCGCTGGTTAAGATCCTCCATTATGCTTCCACGTGGTTAGGAGGATCTTCTTGAAGTGGGAAGGTGCTCCATGAGGGCCTGCAGCAGAGGGATGGGAAGCCAGATAGTTGAGCAGAGAATTAAGGTGGTCTGGATTAAAAAGGCAAAAAGTAAGGGCAAAGTTGGACTGTGCCATGTAAGACCAGTGTTGGGTAAGGAGTGCGGGGTTTTTTACCTGAGGAATTTAATAGCCAAATATACTGTAAAATTGGTCCATAGTCAATAGAGCGGCAGATATACTTTAGAACAGCCTGCCAGTCTGGATGCAAAAACACCTAAAAAGGAAAACCCAAATGCTAGGGGCGCTGCTGCATATATGATGTTTAAATGTGTTGAGAAAGATCTAACCAGAGAGCGTTAATAGTCTGTAATTGCAAATAGCAACCTGACAACAAACAGGTCTGTTGCAGCCTCAGGACCCATGGGCTTAAATGCTGGGAAAAATGGGATTGGATTGGGTGATTTGAATTTTGTCGTGATAATAAGACGACTTTGGGATATGGATTTTATTAGATTTAAAAAGTAGAAAATCAACCATCAATTTTCTTAGTGTGCTACAAATGCTTATGTCAGGAGAGTGTCTATAACTCTCCAGTTCCCAGAAAGGTGGTGAACGGTGCACAGGACCAACTCAAGGAAACTAGTCGTCAGTATTAAAGAAAGGATAGCCCTGCAGAGGGTGTCTGAGCTAAAGTGACATAGGGCAAGGGTGGTTAAACGGTAAATATTAATAAAGATCAAACAAACAGCAAGACTTGGCAGTGCCCCAAAGGGGCGTTCATAACAAAGCTTTGATCAGGGCTAGAATTCACGGGTGCCTTGGTTTGGAGGGAACTTGGGCGGCCCAGCGGTGTCCCTAATGGTGTGGTAATTTTAAGGCAGTTAAATTGGCTAACGTTATGCACGACCTCCTCAAAGAGGTTCATGCACAGGGTCTCCCAAGTCAACATAGGGAAAACTTAAAACTAATGTGGGGTTTATTAAAGGGAAGACAACCAACGAGGAAGGTTGGTATTGAAGAATCATAATTAAACAAAAATAAAAGAATCTTATTGGAGAAATTGGTGCTAAGCCAAGGTGCACCAATAAGTGCACACTTCCATCCAACAGGGTAATATGCTTCAAAATTGTCCAAACTTGAATAATTGGAGTTGAGGTTGACCCAAGTTGGAAATTTTGTAAATTGAACACGATCCAAATCCTGTTCAATGAATAACCAAATTGAGCTTTTATTATTCAGATGAAACTCGTCCACTTTAATGATAAAGCTGTAACAAGGGGCTGGGCGTTATGCACCTCACCATGACCAACCTAGCCATATCTGGCCTGTACCCAGCGTTGGTCCAAGGTGTCCTTAGGTCAGGAAGGTCCTGCAAGTTGACCCTTTGGACTGTAAGGAGATTGTCTTTAACTCTCCTGTTTCCAGCATGGTGGTGCTCAGTGCACAGAGCCAATGCATGTAAACTAGCCGTTAGAACCAAAGTTACTAGAGCCCAGCAGAGGATGCTAGAGCAATAATAATTTAAAGGGAAAGGTGCGATCATTATAACAAAAACACCACTAAAAGTGATGCGGTGCACAAAGGGAAAGTGGTAAGTATCCCAGGATGGAGGGAACCTGGGCGAACCAAAGGTGCATGAGGGGCAACCAGATCATCTGTAAACTTGTTTGGTGAATGTAGCGTGAGACCTCCTCAAAGGGGTCTGCGCACAGGATCATTCAAAATAACATAAGCAAAAATAGAAAATGGGAAAGGTTTATTAGGCTATCGACCAACAAGGAATGTTGATCATGGGAAACAAATTTAAACTACGTCAGGGAAGTACAGGGTTTGATGAAGCGGGCCCAAGCACCAACCCACCAATAGGCAAACACTACCATCCAGATTGGTAGAATACGCCAAAACTGACTTCACTCATGTAATTGATTGTAAGTTGGATTCGACCTAAACATGTGATTTTGTAAATGGAACAGTTTTTGAAACCCCGTTCCTTGACTAACTGAATCAAACCATCTGCATTCATTATGTAAACTGTCCATTTTAATGCCTGGGCCTCTGTAAGGGGCTGGGCGTTAGGCACCTCACTAGTACCAACTTTGGGCATATTTAGCTTGTACCCAGCGTTGGTCTAGTGTGTGCCTGAGGTCAGGGAGGGCCTGAAGCTTCACCTTCTGGGCCTCCTGGCGCCCAACCTTATCCCTGAGATTGGTCCCCACTATGATGACATTTGGCCATGAAATGGACCTCCTGCTGCCCAGCCTAGTATTTGCTGTTGATGCCTCAATTAGGTCATGTAAACATGAAATTAATCTCTCCTTTTTATTGGGCTCCACCCGCCTCCAGGGGCATTCATCAAGAAGATTTTTTGTGGGAAGAGGCTAACTTTATGGCAGAGATAACTTTCTTGGACTTAGATCATGCGGCTTCTAGGAAACGCTCATGAAAAGCTACAATTATATCTTTGGCATGGGTGCAATCATGCGCTGAAACTGTAAGTCCTGGGGAACATCCTCTGGGCGTTGATCGGGCCATTTTCCCATTCCTGAGCAAGAAGGCACCAAAGAGATGGATGTACCCCTCATTACTCAGGGCGATCTTTCTCACATGGTAGATGAGCGCTGGGTAACAGCCCTCTCACTTCAGATCCTGCTTCCAGTACCCGCACTCTCCTTGGCAGAACTGCTATGAGGAATCAGTGAAATCTGCGCCATGATCACTGAAATGAAATCAATCAGAACTAATTTGAGTGGCAATCAGCCTGATGCTCAGATTTCAAATGGTCAAGAAGGTATGAAGACTGATCTATCAGCTGGAATGCCTGATGGTTGCGATTTGGTTAACATGACAATTGAAAAAATCTCCCCCCTCCAAAAATTGTCAGGGATCAACCCCAATGGGCAGGTAACAGCATCAGACACTATCGACGAGGTTTTGAAGCTTCCTGCTGGCAAATCAGGAGTTGCGCCTGATGCAATGCCACTGACTGAACGAGCAGCCCAGTGACTAAGCACAGGTGGGTTGGATGCCCTGAACCCATTCCTAACCAAATGGGCCCACCCCTGTGTGGGGTGGCCTTGGGGGATTCCTACTGCTTGTTGGGTTGTACGCCATCGCGCCAACCATCAGAAATGCAGTTGAGCCTCAGTTTGGACGTTTGAGGTCAAACCAACAGTGACTCAGCCTGCCGCCAAATTCTTTGATGTCAGTTCCCAGTTAAATTCTGTTCCCCATTCACAAACAATTCATCAATTAGGTCAAACTTGTGGGACCCAATCCCAGCTTGTTTCCCCTCCAAATTGACTACTATTTAATTGGTCGCATTGCACTGAGAAAATTGTTGGTCGATTTTTCTTCCTTAAAATTTTCCATAAAAAACCTTCCCCAAAATTCTAGTTTTTATATGTTGAAAATTAAACCGCCCTTTCCGCCGGCACTCTCATACCTCTTTGGGTTAACAACCATATTCATCTGGTATGTTATTTTGTGCCTGCATAAAATTCTGGCTCACCGGCAGATATTGGTGAAACTCCTTTCTTATTTCATATTTGTTGTACCAGCAGCAGTGCCTCGGGCATTCTGGGTTGCCGTATGGGTGCTCTGGTACCTTGGCTGGCAGGCCAGTCTAATTCTTACTTGCTGTTCGCCTGACATAAACCCAAACTATTCTCCGCAGCTTAAAATCCCTTTCAGGATATAAGATACCTGAGTCGTCTTCTTATTTAATGAGATGCTACAATCTACTCCACTTACCACTCTGGCGCCCCATCCATGAGATAAGCCTCAGGAGTCTCTGGTGGAAGACCTTCAAACAGCGTAAGCTTGTTTTCATGGAAGACTGAAAAGATTCAAAACGAGAAGGGGAGATCCAACTGGTATTAGTGTGACCCACCTTTCTGACAAATCGATAAGGACAAATCCTCTTTAGTCCCAGTTTTTTTGCATGGTTGCTTGATTGGGATTTTTAGCATCCAGAATCACGAGATCCCCTCTCTTGTACGCTGGTCCAACTCATCTCTTGCCATCAGCGTTCTCCTTGTAAGCCTACATGGCTGCGTCTAAATTTATGCTCACCCCTGGTGTACTTTATTGATCATTTTAGCAAAGTCCACCACCACTTCCACTTTGGATCCACAACTGGACTCCATGTTGTGGAATTGAAGCTATAGTTGGCGAAGAAGGGGAACACCCGATTGATGCATGTTGGGCGTTGTTATAACTTAATTGGGCCATGGGGAGATAAAACCCAATTTGAATGATTAGCGGCGGGGTAACACCGCACGAACTGTTCAAGACACTGGTTCATTTGTTCAGTATGCTCATCTGATTGTGAGTGATGGGCAGTTGAACGTCAGGGGCAAATCTGAAGAGTCTTACATAACTCTTCCAAAAAAGAAGAGGTAAAATAGGGTCCACAATCACTAATTATTTCCTGAGGGACTCCAAGAAGAGCAAACACATGAGTGACAAAGAGCCTATCCATATCAGCCGTGGTGACTGTGGTTCTGCAGGGAATAAAGTGGGCGAACTTTGTAAAACGGTCCACCACCATGATGGCATCATAGCCATAAGATACAGGCAACTCCGCAATAAAATCAACTGATAGAGAACTCCAAGGCCCTTAAGCCTTTTTTACTGGTACCAACAGCCCCACTGGTGGCTGGCAATTTAGTTTTTAGTTGCAGACCAGGCACTATTTACAAAACCTGCCCACCTGTGTGGCTAACCCCTTTCAATTGTAAGTGTGTCAAATTAGCTCTTGAGCCTTCGCCTTCTAAGGATGACCAACGGTGATTCTGTCATGATGGTTCCAGATGATTTTTAAGTGAAGTGGTCCTACGGGAACCCATAAGTACCCCTGAAATTAAACCTTCTCATCCTTCACGTAATATTCCCTGATAATATCCTCATGATTCAATGCGCTCTTAGCAAAGACCATAGTATATTCAGCTGACAAAAGCTGTGAAAGGATCACCTTTCTGAACATACCATATTCCTCCACATAAACCAAAGGAGCAAGCTCTGGCCCATTGGCCAATGGAGAGTGAAGTTGAGACACAATATTACCCATCGGAATCATCAAGTGGGTATTATGCCCCTATACCTCCTTAAGATCTGGAGTTAGTGCAGGGTTGCAGCTCAAAGCATCCACCAAACCATTCTCCTTGCCCTTAGTAAAATAATAAGAAAACAAAAATTGGGCTGGAGTAACATGTTAGCGGGTCTGCCATAGAGTCAAGACATGAGGTGCGAGGTAGTACAGTAAGGCACAGTAGTCTGTACATACTTAGAAGGGTTGGGATGAGCCATTCAAGTGATGACGCCAATATTTAAGCACCTCAACCACTACTAATAACTCTTTAGCATATATGGCATAGTTTAACTTAAGCAAAGACATATTCCTGGAAAAACCCCACTGGATACTCTATCCCATCTTCACCTACTTGTAATAGGGACACTGCTATGGCGAAGTTGTGGTATCAGAAGCCACATTGAACTCTTTATTGGGGTCAACATGGCATAGGACGGATGTGGACATCAGAGTGCACTTTACCGCTTGGAAGGCATACTGAAAAGTTTGGGACCACTGGAGCACTTTTTCCCCACTCACATTTTACAAGGGCGCCACCACTTCAGTAAAATATTTATTGTGAATTTCTTAAGGAACGTAAATGTCCCCAAAAAACTCCTCAATTCCTTATTAAAAGTTGGAGTGGGCCACTCACAAATCGCCTTCTCCTTGTCTGGAGTTATCATGTGCCCTTGGTCAAACACGACGTTGCCCAGGAAGGTGACCTGAGACTTGAAGAATTCACATTTACTTATTTTTAATGTAAGATCAGCTTCCCTCAAACTCTTCACCACCTGCCAAAGTGTACTGCATGGGACTCATGATCAGGGGAAAACACCAGAATACATCCATGTAAGCTACCGCACTAACCCCAGCAGGTTCCTCAAAGTCACATCAATAGGACATTGAAAGATAGCAGGGGCATTAGAACCTAAAAGGCATAACCCAAAATTGGAAGATTCCTTTTCTGGTACAGAATGCGGTCAACCACTCCTATCCCTTCTTGATATGGATCTAATTGAATGCGTTTAAAAATTATCTTGGGAAAACTTTCGCCTTCTCCACATAGTTGCAATCTGTGAGTCCAGGGGGATGGGATGTAAGTCTGTTACAGTGACTTTGTTGAGATTACCATAATTTATGCAGGGGCATAAGGTACTATTGGCCTTCTCAACAAAGAGAAGTGGGGAACATACATGGGAGATTCGCTGAAAAATAGCACCTTTGGCTAACTGTTCCTTAACCCACACATCTAAGGCTGCTTCCTCCCGTACTGTCAATGAATAAATTGAGGAAGATATATGCACCAAATCAATGGTGAGCTTAAACTCACAATAAAACTCTGAATGATCCAGTAGTTTATTGGCTGAAGATGCATCAAATAAAGATTCCAAATCCTCCAAACAGGAAGGTAAGGGAACCTCCAATGAGGGTTTCAACAACGGGGCAAGACTAAGACTGTGAATATTGGGCCAGTGGGGCAAATTTCCCTGAAAGTTGGCTTCAGACAAAGGAACAACCAACAAAAGACCATTCTTCACAGTTAAGGATAGGTTATTTTCTTTTAGGTTAGTCCTGACGTCAAACTTTCGCCACCACTCTACAGCCAAAATGATGGGGTACAAGAGGTTTTTGATATCTTGGAAGTGGTTGGACAAATGATAGGTGCCAACTTGATAGTTCACTAATCCATGATTTTAGCGTGGGAATACCTTGAGAAGCCCCTTCTTCTAACCATCCCACCTGGAAAGTAACTCAGCTTAAGGTAGTCGGCAAGGTCTTGGTCCATAAAAATCTCAGAGGCTCCAGTATCCACCAATATAGTAGTGCTGATTTTCCCTAAAGGGGACAAAAGGGTAGCAGTCAATAAAAGATAACCAGAATGATATTTATTTATAGCAGAAAACGCCAACACTTCATTACCAAACTCTTCTTCAGGGTTGTACATACCCCTAGGGTACGTTTTTGCATCAAAAATGGGGAGAGTTAGTTGGCCACTATTATTACTGATAGCACATATCCCACCATATTTCAGTAACTTCATAAACGTTTTAATAAATCAATTATAACACCTACTCCACCTTATGGTATCCGCAGATCATGGTTGTGGCCAAGCGTGGGTTCACTGGAGTGATCTGATACACTGGAATGGGGTCCACATCTAAGCCCTATGGGAAGAGACATGGCTCAGTAGTGTATATGGCACATCATTATAAAAATGGGTTTTGGGCTGCAAACGACCCTATACCTCTTTCCATGATGGGTTGCATAACGTTATTTAAGGCCAACACCCCCAGGACCTTCATCAATGATCCTGCCTGCACCGTCTAAATGTGGTTCCATAGAAAAAATGATTTATTTGTGTCAATTTTATTGAATTTGGTGGAAAGTTGGGGAATCATGACTCTTAGATCACGAAGCATCCATATTTACCAGGTATGGGTAAGAAGGGTAAGTACTTTTCCGGTGGAGGTAGCAAGAATAACGCTGGAATGAACCAGCCCTCAGCAAAATGTGAAAACAGTGGTGCGCCCCACCATGGCTGTGGCCACAGGCTGGCGCACACCATTTGCACATAGCAAAAGTCTCACATGGAAAAAGTTCATGCATGTAATGATAAGTGGCTGATTATCAAATTGCAAGAGATTGTCTATAACTCTCCAGTTTCCCACTTGATGGTTCATGAAGCATTAGTCCAGAGCAAGGAAACTCGTCATCAGTGTCAATATAATGATAGCCCAGCAGAGTGATCTGGAGCTAAGTAAACATAGGGAGAGGGTGTTGAATAAAATAACTAATAAGATATCTCGCAAACAGAATAACTTGGATGTGCCCCAAAAGTCAGTTTATGACAAAGTTTGATACAGGAGTTAAGTGCGTGGGTGACCTGGTTTTGAGGGAACCTGTAGGCCCAGCAGTGTACCTGAGGCTGTCTTTATTTTAGACGAAATAAACTAGCTAACATGTTATGAGACCTCCTCAAAGAGGTCTACACAAAGGTTTGTCCAAGTAAACATATAGAAAAGTGTAAAAACGACTAGGGGTTTTATTAAGGAAAATGATCAAAGAGAAAAGTTGGTCTCAAGCGAACATAGTTAAACCATCTCAGGGAAATTATGGGTTGGCGGAAGTGGTACAAGCCTTGGTGCACCAATAGGTGCATGCTTCCATCTGAAAGGGTCGCATAATTTGAAGCTGACCTCACTTGAGTGAACAATTGAGGTTGTAACTGATCTGAGCTCAAAATTTTTTAAATGGAATGGGTTTCAAACCACCGTTCCCCAATTAACCAGATTGTGGCATCGTTATTCATTAAATAGCTCGTACATTTTCATGCCTGAGCCAAAACAAGTGACTGGGCATTTTTCACCTCACTTGTACCAAACTGGGCATATTTGGCTTGTACCCAGCGTTGGTCCAAGGTATGCCTGAGGTCAGGAAGGGTCTTAAGTTTAACCTTCTGGACCTCCTGACGCCCAACCTTGTCATTGGGTTGGTGCCTTCTATCAAGTCATGTAAACATGACAGGTAGGCCATTGGTGTACCTGAGGCTGTAATAATTTTAAAAGAAATAAATTGGCTAACACGTCACAAGACCTCCTCAAAGAGGTCTGCGCACAGGTTAACTCAAGTCAACAAATAGAAAAACATAAAATTATTACGTGTGTTTATTATAGGAGGATGACTAATGTGAAACGTTGGTCTTGAGCAAACATAATTAAGCCAACTCAGGGAAATTATGGATTGAAGAAAGTGGTACTAAGCCTTGGTGCACCAATAGGTGCAAGCTTTAATCCAACAGGGTAACATACTTTGAAACTGACCTTACTTGAGTGATCAATTAAAGTTGAACCTGACCCAAGCTCACAATTTATAAATAAAAAGTGGTTTGAATCCCTGTTTAATTAACCAGATTGAGCCATAATTGTTTAATAAATAACTTGTTCATTTTGGAATGAGAGCTGAAACAAGGGGCTGCGCTTTAGGCACCTCACTTGTACCAACTTGGAAACATCTAGCCTTTACCCAGCGTTGATCCAAAGTGTGCTTATGGTCAAGAAGGTCCTGCAATTGACCCTTTGGACCTCCTGCCTCTCATCCTTGTCCTTGCTGTTGGTGCCCTCAATAAGGTCATGTAAACATGACAGCCACTTCCTCGTTTCCTTGGTGCACTCTCCCTGTACATTTCTTAAATTTCTTGAGGCTGGATGACAGCCCCTTGACTAGAATTAACACTTACTGAGTACAATCTTTTACCAGGCGAAATTGGTCTCTCGTGCCAGTACTGGGCCAGAGCTAATTTCTTCAAGATTGTAGTGCCAATGCAACCACTTTCACCAGCATGGCCTGTACCTTCGCCGCCACCAAAGCCACAAGCAAATCTGCCTGCAACCCTGATAAAACATATGCAAGGATTAGAAATTTGTTATCTGGGCTGCCTTTGCTAATGTGTGGAAAATATATGCATATTTTTCCACCAAACTATGCACCTGACTAGCCATCAAGGGCACCAACCACCCCATTCTTCGCTTTGTCTGGACATTATGCCTGATTAATCAATTCCATGCACTCCTTCATTGAATTTGGCAAGAATTCATTTTTTCAATCAGGTCCTGAAACCATCCCGCCAATTCTGAAGGTAACACGTCTACCACATGGGCCAATTAATTAAAGAGAGATTTACCTCCCGTTGCCTGTGCCACCACACCTAGAAGCAAATTCATGTGATGACCAGATGATTTTGTCCAAAGCCTCAATGGACAAAGCCACACGACCATTAAGTGATTTTTCTTTAACTGGACATTCCATGGAACGTGGGTTGCCACTCCTCATAAATGTCCCACCTTTCGTAACAAAAATGCCAGCAAGAACCCCACCATAACTATGGTCAGCAAATGTTGGTTCAACTCCTCCCCATCGAAGACCACCTCCTTCCAGGGCCCCCACAAAATGGAGAGGAAGGTATTTGCGCTTTTTTTATGTAACAAACATATTAAAATCAATATTTGACAAAACAGATGGAAAGTATGAGCTATGTCACCAACCACATTAATGACAGCCCAGCTGAAATCCCCCCAAACCCGCGTTCCATTACTGGATGTTGCAACATATTCCCAAACTATGTTCGGTGATGCTGCACACAAGCAGAAACTTTTGCCTCCACAATAGTGCTGAGAATGAGGCCAACGCCTAGACAGATCACTTGTCAAGCTCATCTTTTCCAGTTTAGTTTTACATAACTATCTAAGTAATCTTCCTTAATGATTTCCAGCTATCAAATATTGTTATTGTTTCTGATGATTTTCTTAGAAACAAAACTGAATTTTCAGTTATAAATTTCCCTTTTTTATTATCTGCAAAGCCCACTTAAATAGGCTCCTTCACCCTAGGCTTTCAAGAGATGTATCGGGCAATTACAATTCTGATATTGTAAAAAGAGTGTTTTGGATAAATTAAGCAATAATATTGGCAAAAAGACCCTGGCTTACACTTGGTGAACCCCTTGAATCAGGGTAAACTTTTATATATAAACTTGGAAAATAACATGAGCTTGGGCAGTTGGATTACACCAAAATGCAGCAGAATCAAGGGAGACATTCAGAGGTCCCTCCCCATCTTAAAGCAATTTGTTCAACTTACATCGCAGAGACTAGCCCCTTTTATAGGGTTGGAGGGGGCCTCGCAAAGTGCAAATATTTTCCCCTCAAATGATTGGGTAAAATATAATAAACCTCACCTCACGGATCTATCTTACCTGTCATTGCCCTCCATCAGACATTCCATAAAAATAAGGCAAGTTTTGATAACTCCAATAGGTTGAAACCCATATTTCCTAGTTTTGGACATGCATAGCCTAATATGAATTTTGAGCCATGACACCATTAATACTAAGCATTAAAGATATTAATAAGGTTCGTTTCTTAACCTCCCCGCTTGACTAATAAAAAATCATATAAAAACTAAACCTTTTGGCTACATTTTTATTTTTAGTTTACTATAAGTGGTCAATTAACCCCCTTATAATTAAATATCCTCACAGTAGAGAATTGGACTTCTCCTGCAAGATATTTGTTGAATTTAGGTGTAAAACGCTCCAGTGAGCAACACAAAAATCCTAAAATTCAACAAGATGACCAGATCATCATGCGTGAAAGCCAATATCCCAGTGGATCATGATTTTTAAATTAAGATGCCAGTCAGGCGTTACGCTGGACCAGCCCCATTCCCAACTTCCTGGATTCTTACCTATGACTCCATTTTCAATTTGTTCCCCCTTTGGCACGAAGTCCTCCAATTCAACCTTCAGATTTTCAACAGAATCTGGAATTTAATCTACTGGGTCGATGTTCAGATCAGGCTGAGCCAAATCCACCAAGACCTTGCTCAAGATAGCCATCAAATTATGACTAATTTTCCTCATTGACCCACCATTGGTTTGGTACAATTCAGGCAAAATGAGGCCTACTCCTCTTCAAGTCCTGATTCATCATTTGTTGGCAAGGAACGGCCATCCTTGCAACCGAAAGGTGAAGCCAGTCACCTGATTATCTGGGGCATCACTATTCAGGCCAATATGTCCTGAATTATTTTACTTTCCTGATTTAACATTATGAGGATGTTATTGACTTTGCGCAACAGTGAAAAACACCATACCAATCACAAAATGATGACCAATCTTACCTATTATTCAATCATGCCAATTAGATTTGATTAAAAACCTGATCAGCTCTTGCAGAACAGGAATTTTCAATAATCTTAAGGATACACATTTATATGAAACTGAACTTGGGAATTTTGGGACTGAAACCAAAGGCCAGCAATTGCAAACCCAGGAGTATTGGTCATCCTCCCTGCTTTTTCCATCCTTGAGATTTAACACAGAAAGACCCGCGGTTGCCCCATAACAGCAATATAGTTTCTATGAGGGCCTTTGGTATAATATTAAACATTTTATTTCCTTCACAAGAACCATGAGGCGTCCCTCATCTAAGTCATTAGGGGTGCTATGCCACTGGCATTTGGGTTTTCACTGGGTTGTTACACACCCAGGTTGAAAGCCCAATCAGACTTTAATTAGTAGGATCCATGATAATATGATAGCTGAAATTTTTGGAGAAAGCCCTAAGGTAAGTCCAGGTAACATAGTCATAGGCTTTTTGTTGATCCAGAAATACAAGCGCACCAGTAGCAGAAGATTGGCAAACTTTGGCTACTGTATGGAAATTATCTCAAATGGATTTTCTGAGTATAAAGCCAAATTGTGTAGGCGATATTACCTCAGAGGCAACTTCCCCAAGGCGCTTAGCCATAGTTTTGGTAAAAGGTTTGGTATCTGTGTTAAAAAAGAGATAGGGAACTAGTTTACAATATCCAGCCTATCACCTTTAAAAAGTATCATATATGCCTCTTGAACGCCAGGAAGGAGGCAAATCTTCAACAGGCATTTATTCATATAATCTAGAAGCAAGTTATTACTACTAGATTTTTTTTATAATATTATAAGTAATTTCTTAAGGGCCTTCATATTTCCTGTGTGGATTGCCGCATTTAGCAAACCAGAGTTTTTTTTCGCAATATTAGATTCATTAAATTTGGGTATCAGGTGATGGTGTAGATATGTGAACTATCAAGGAATGTGTCAATTTCAGAAGGCATGACAAGGTCAGACCTGTACAGCTCAGAGTAAAACTTGTGAATATCAGTGAACACCTCCTACAGCATATCTGCAATGTAATTGTCCATTCACCGAACCTGGGAACAAGCCATTCTTGTTTTAGGCAAGAAAAAGCAATAAAAGAAATGGAAAGAACATGTCTCCCATGCCGTAATATTTTTTGGCTATGTATTGAACACTAACGCGATGTTTGTTTTCCATTGCCAGTGCTTTCAAGTGGGCAGACACCTCAGCCCACTTGTAATTTCATGCAGAGATATAACCTACAGCATGGACATTGCTTTCCAAGTGATCTGCTTCCAAAAAAAGTATGCTTAATGACCACTGAGGCAGCATGAGAGCGCCTCAACAATATGTGGCAATCCTTAGGAACTTTGTGTAATTTATAACAGACCATGTGGTGCGAGAATTGGCATAAAAAGGAGTCATAAGCTAAAGTGCTTAAGTTGCAGTTTTGACCCAATGTGAGGAATCAGGATAAGTGAGATTAGCCAAGTGAAGCTCTACTACATATGGGCGATTTTGCCATTGTAGATTATGTAGTAAAAACGCTAAAACAAGTTTGTGGTCAGAGAATCAATTTATTGATGGTAAAGTGTAAAATTTGGGGTGAAAGCCAACGGTCCAAGAATAAGGTCAATGCATGACATAGACAGCAACTGAATGTTGTATATATTAGTATGAGTCATGTTAGGAAGAAGATGAGATTGTTTGGTAATGGTGTCATGGAAGCCCAGGTTAGCCTTAAAGAAAAGTTCAACGTGTCCTGGCAGGGGATTAACCATAGAAGGCCTTGGTCTATGGCTGGGATCGCCTAACAGTTCATATCACCAACACAACAAGGTAACAGATGGAAGGGGAAGAAGAGCAACATTTGAAAGAAATCTCCAATGAATCTGTGAACAGGCTAGGGCATAAAAATTAGTAATTGTGTGCACTTCTCAGCACCATGAGAATGTAAAAGCAAGTATGTGTCCATAAAAAAAAACGATTTGAGAAACAATCTAATTACTCTTTTCCCATACTAGACCCCACAGTGCGGTGACCAATATGACATAGTAGTGAGGAACATGTATGCTTATTCTTCCTCATCATCTTTCAGACAGTGGGTTTCCTGTAAAGCCAGGATGTCCACTGGTAGGATACACTTAAAACTCAGGTTCTTGGCCCAGGACGGAGATGCCTTGAGTCTTGCGATGTTCAACATCCCTATTTCCACTGAACGCTCATTGCGCCTCAGGAGCAATTGGGAGGTCCCTTCGCCCTATCCCTTCACTTTTCTTGGGCACCAATGCATCCTATTGTGAATACCATACCGGTGCACAGGGCCAAGACTGTAGCCAGAAGCCTTTAAGGCTGTAGAGTTGGGGTTTTTGATATTTTAAGAGCATGAATTTTCCATTATGTTGCGCTTACAGCGCACCATCATCAGGTTTGTTTAAATTTTGGGATTAATTAGGTAATTTGGTTCCAGTCAGTGCACAGGTTGCATGTGCAGGTGTTCAAAGCCCTGAGTTGGTCTGAGGGTTGGTGATTAGCACAATCCAATTGGCTGGTGGATTGGGACTGGGCAGATGCAGAAAATACCGCCTTGTCAGCCTAAACTGTTCAAGTGTGATAAAGTCGCCATTGAGGCCATCAGCTTGGCGGCTGCCTTCTGGGCCTGTTTGGACTTCTAAAGTTTCTGTAGGGACATGGGATTGACTTTGTTATACTAACCTATTTTTTCACAATGAAAAGCGAGAGTAAAAAACTACATATTCGTTGCTATTGGCATATTCATCATTGATTCAAAAACAAGTACATAATTTGTTACTCTTTTTGACAGATAAGTAGTTTACTTTATATTAAAAAGAATGGCAGAAGGTCATATGGGAAGTGGACTATCTACAGTTACCCAGAAAACTAGTGTAAAATTTTCTTTATTCATGAAGGTAGCAGAATAAAGGGTTTTAGTGATATCATCCAAGGAATTTTAGTAACAGGGTAATGACTTCAATAGCCTTACCCAAACTAAGGTTGGGCATAAGTGAAAAGTGTTACATTTTTGAATGACTTAATATCTTAATAGACAGCAAGACCAGCATGGAGGTGTTGTTTGCTGAATTTGTAAACATTTGTAGGAATGTAATCAAATGAAATATAGATGTGTTAAGACTTTATACAACATGTGCACATAGTCACAATAACCCTAATGACTATCTGGGAGAACAATAACAATGCATACCTGTGCAGCATTGCATGCCTATTCGCCATTTTGAACTTAATGTCCAGCTATACACGAGTAAGAGTATGGGACGCCACATAAATGTCATACAGGAAGTATTTGTCCATATTTTCATAAAACTTTTCCCAATGGGCCATTGAATCCATCCCCAGGAAAATTTGAAGCCCACGTTCCATTAAAGACATTAGTCAAAAATAGGACATATCAATAAACTCTTTATACTTTGTTTGCCATTCTAAAAATCCTGGTGATAAATCTCCATAAGAATTTTTTGTGTTTGTCCACTGGATTACCCAAGGTGTCTATTAACCTTGGCGGTGCAAGTACTAGCTCTATGCCCTTTACCACATATGTCCAAGCCTTACGCGCTTCAGGTGTTCCTCATCTGTGCAAATATATATTACCAAACAGACAGTCTTTAAATGGATCAGTTGCTTTAGGTGTTGCAACTGGAAAAAAGTTCACTCTTTTGTCATATATGAGAATATAATCTAATTTTTATTTTTATATGATTTTTATATAACTTACTATTTCAAATATAAATATCTATAAAATTTAGTTTATAAAAGAAAGTCAAACAGAATATAAGATATACTGTACTATATAAATACGCATTTGTAAACATCTGTCATATTTATGCTCTTATTCTTATTATATAGCCAAATTTTTTGAGAGCTTAAAGGATATAAGTCATCATTATCTATAAAAACGAGAAAAAAAACTTGTGACAAAATTATATAAAAAAGAGGATAGCAATCACAAATATGTATGAATAACTGATGAATAAGTACCAACTTACTATCCTACACATAATAGTGATAGTTTTAGAACATTTTTTTGTCATAATAAATTATGATTCATATTCGTCATAGTAAAAGTTTACAATAAAAAACTGGTTAATATTGTGATACTAATTGACATGAACCAAATATTATAAATTTTAGGAGATGTAAAGAGATGGCAGCAAACTTTCTTTGACCGCTAAAAATCACTTTTGAGCGATTTTAAAATTTAAGTTTATTTATCCACAGCCACCTGCCTGAACCTATTGTTTGATGTCCTTGGCTCTGCCGCCTGCCACCCCAGTGTGGGGCAGCAGTGCACCCCCACCTAGCGTTTTCTGCCCATGGGCAAGCGCGTTCAGATGGGCTCAAACAGCCTGCCCACTGCTCCCAACCGTTTTGTCCCCCCATGGGACTTAGCGCTCCACCTGGCGCGCATCCACCCTTCTCGCCCCCATCCTCTCGCCCTCCCTCGCTCTGTCATTCGCTATTGCCTCAGAGTGGACTATGGGCGTTTGTTCCCATATGCTGATAAGGCAATTATTGACCTAGCCACTGCGGCCTTTGTGCCAGCTGGCTTTATAGACTTCCGCCCTTTTTAAAGGCTACTTTGACGTTGGGTTCCAATCTGAGGAGGATGCTGAAGCGGCAGCACAAACTCCTCTAATTTATAAAAAAATTCTATTCCCACAACCCGTACTCGCCTCCCTTCAGACACCACGGCAGTGGTATCCTTTGCAAATCTCCCATCCCACCTTCCACCCCAGGTTTTGTATGACCAGTTGGTCGCGGGGCTCATGGCTTATGGCACTCAGCCCAACCTCATCTTTGCCATTCCATCTGGTGCAGAACGCCTTTCTGCTCCTTGTGCAACAGCCACCATCATACCACACCACCCTACCATAGCCCAACAAATCCCACCCCGCGCTAGTGTGGCTGCAGCGCCTGATCATTTCTTTTGGCTCAGATCAATAATGGTAGGCAGATTTGTTCCCTCTGCTTTGGCCTTGAACATGCAAAAAGAGCGTGCCTTCAGGCCAAATCCGCTGCTGCGGCTTCTGAGCCCCCCTCTGGAGGTTCAGTATGGGGCGCTTTGCTGCCCCCTACCACCCTCCAATCTCATTCAGTGGGCCCACATGGAAAATCAGCCCCCCAAAACCTCCATCCTCACTCTCCCACCTAAATCTACGCCAGCCAATCAGAACAATGCTTAGACCACCATTCACACCCAAGCACCTGCCCATTCGCTTAATCCTACCCACCCAAATCTAAACGTCACTATTCCAGTGAACCAAAATCCATGGGATCTATTGGCTGAAACTGACGAATCAGGTAATGTCCTCATTAGTAAGCATACAGGTCAACCTCTCTGCCAAGGCAATTATGGTCAGGCAGAATTTTTCCTTCCCAACTTAGATGAAACCCCTACCCCTCGCCATTTTGCTCCTCTACCCAATACAGCCCCCTTCCAAAGTGACCACCAGCTCGCCTTAGCTGCAGTGGCCTCTCCTCATTGCCCAAAACTACGCACCGCAATGGCCCAGTCAGTGGCTCAGCTCCAGCATGGCCTGCCCACCATCTTCTTCCCCCCCAACTTCCCTGAATCTCCCTGAAGTGACATCTCAAAACTATCTGATGATGCTGAAATTGCTGTTATGAATGTCACAACGCTTGCTTCATTTAACCCCTCAGCCAAAATCACCCGCCACAGTATCTCCCTTTTCACCCAACTTCCTGAAGCCCGCAAAGAAGCTGAAGTTCTCCTCGCAGCTTTTATTGAAACACTTTCCCATCATTATCTTGATGCAGAAGTGGAAAACTCCTACTACGCTGACCTCAGCCCTCACTATGCGGATGCCCCAACGCCCTAGCTCTCTGCTCTGATCTGGTACTGTAACCAAATATCCCTTGATCAAGGTGGTTCTTTCTGAAAACCAACCCCCCAACCCCTCCTCACCCTCTGCCATGGTGGGTTAGCAGTTTCTGCTTCCCATCTGGTTAGTAGTTTGTTTTGTCATTTTGAGTGTTGTGTTCAGTACTGTCTGTCCCCTGGTCAGCGTACCTTGAATAAATTGATAAAGAGATGGCAGCAATATGCTTGGGATTGCAAGCTTCACTATGCCATAAAATTCAATTCTATAACTCAATATTTTGCGATTGATAGTACAATTTTCAGTACAAATAGAATAAATAAATGGTCAGAACTTCAGTTAGCTGAAATGATAAATCCTAATACTAAGTGAAATTGCGTGGAATAACCTTCCAGAGAACATATTCTTAAGAATGATTTACTAAGAGAGTCAGAGCTCTACATATCACATCTAAAGTAATTAATTTTACAATAAATCAAACTACAAGTTGGGTGAGACTTGTCGCAAATTCCCTGGCAATCTATAGTAAACAATGTGGAGTTTGATTAACAGTTCTGCAAGAGATTAGATATCATGGTGAGGAGCCTAAGAAAATGACAGGCCCAAGAACCCTATGCAAGTATGGCGATTGATTAGTGACTAGCGATTGTTTTAACTAAGAAGTATATAATCTGCTATATTTCCTATTAAGTTGATATAATCAAGTATGAATAAGAATGTGTGCTTTAGTGGAAAACTGTGTGTATTAGAGAGAATTCATAAATCTGTACTATTATAAAGATGGAGTAATTCTTTTGTGTATTAAAGATCACCCCTTATTATTGATACTTTCTGCCTTTTTATGTTTGTTCCAAGTGACAGCAATCTTTTTGGGATTTCCAGAATTTGTTTACGGTTCTTTGAAGGCTATAATTATAAGTTGAACTAGCATCAGTGGGCTTCCTAGTTTTTGTCTTTTCACTAGGATATAGCACTTTAACTCCTTATGCTGAGCTATCTAGTTGCTAAAAGAAAATATACATAAATCATAAAATGAAATGAGAGGGTCAAGACAAGCGTACTTTAATAGATATGGGGATATTTATAGTCTTAAAGAGGGTATGCTCCGCATTGATATCAGACCTTAGTGAGATCCTCCATATACCTCAAATTACCTTTGCCTTATGTTCAGGAAGGAATCAGCTTAAAAAAGGCGAGGATTTACTAACTTGAAACTTTTATATTGATAAAGGGAATTTTTCCAAATAGATAGAGGGTATAATAGTTAAAATAAGTAGACAAGGTGATACAAGGCTAAAATAAAGCCTTGATTATTACTGTCTATAAAAACATTGAGTTGTGCTTCATCCTAAATTTGTATTTCAGAGAAAAAACAGAATTATATATTATTTGCTTTTAATTTAACAATAATAAGTTTGGTCTTAAGCCCATTATGCATAAAATAATAAATAAAAAATAAAAATTAGGACAAGTTGTTTATATAGATATTTGTTAAAAAAGCCCAGGGTTGAGGCTTTACACCTACTATGTCAAATCCTGACATTTACCCTATAAGCCTTGACTGGAGGTGATAATAAATTCCCAGGGTCAGCCAGCTTTGGTAGGGTCCCAAACTACCAGAGTTGGGCTGGATGTAATAGCCCAAGGTAGTTGGGTTAGGTGTAAACCCTTTAAGTAAACAATAGGTTTCAGTATCATAATATGTAGGCAGTTGATGGCATGACAGAGTATTTTATAGATATAAATTCTGCTTGCGTGGAAAAAAATGATTTTTAAAGAGGCGGGGTTCCAAGAGTTGATTAGTTCACACAGCTTATGAATGGAAATCTTAGTCTTAGCATTAGGATGGAAGATCTGACTAGGAGGATAAAAAGTAGGCAGTTTAGGTTTAGTTCCATATACAGTTTGGCTTTTGACTTCTAAAAGTGGTACACTTTCTTGTCAATACAGTAAATAGAATCAGCTTGAGATTTGAGGTAGCCAAGAGACAGAGGAGCCTAGGAAACACGCTGGCCTTTCTGGAACATGGGAGTAACGACAAAGTAAGTGGGGGCTAGAGAAAAATTCAGAAAATCGCCTCAAAGTAGCTGCATGGATATCTTCACCAATTCTGCAGTGAGCCTAAAAGCTGCTTTGGGGATGGAAGAAGCGTTTCTCGCAGAGAAAACCATGGTATCTTCCTTGTAAAATTTGAGGATGAACTTGTGGTTTAAGAAAGGCTTGGTTTGAGGTAAACAATAGTCCCATTGGGGTAGGTGTTGAGATCATGTAAAAAAATGTTGGACTGTCTGATCTTGTTGCCATTGATCTAGAGGCGATTAATAGCATTGCTAAAAAATTTAGCATAGGTGGAGCCCACATCAGTGGAAGGGGAGCGCGAGGCTAAAGAAAAAATGATACAGATGTAGCTAAATTTGGTTCAACAACTTCTGGTTGTAAAGCAAAAAGGGGGATTTATTTGGCTGGTAAAAGAGGGGAGGAGAATCTGAGCACAGCTAGAATTTTTATTTCAAGGCAGTAAGGTGGAATCTTTTTTAAGATTCTTTAGAGTATATTGAGTTTCTTCAAGAAATTTTAATCTCTGACATTGGAAGGCAATCCTGATATTTTAGATAATAAATGATAAATATGCATATAATTTTTAGAATAAATTTATAGTAGTAAGAGAGGGCGATTTAATCTTGAGGGCACTCAACTCAGCTGGCTCAAGTGAATTGTGGGGGCTTTCAATATCATAGGCAGAGAGAAACAGATTCTATGCCAAGGGATGTGGTTTGGGTGGTTCAAGTTGGTTTTACTCCTCAGCATTGTGAACCAGAGAGGGCACTGAGACATTCAGAATGATTTCTTTATCTTTGGCATCTGAGCAGCATAGAGTGGCAGCACAGGAGAATGAAGTGGGCGCCAAGGAAGTGATTTAGCTGCTTCAACTTTTGCGTCAGAACAGCGTAGAGCTTGACCATCTAGTACTAAAAAACAGCGTAGAGCTTGGGCGCAGGTAAAGAGAGATGAGGACAAGACATTTGGGTCAACTGCTCCGACTTTGCCATCAGAGCAGTGTGGTGCATTGGCACAGGGTAGCGGAGAGGGCGCTGAGGTATTAATTTGATCCTGAAAATAGCTAAAGATATATCCTGCTCACACCAAAATTGCTTTTCTTTCTTACAGTGTTTTTTACTCATATATGGAGGGATAGAAAACTGGGTATTAGGTTAAAAGTTTAAATAATGGCTTTATTAGCCAGGTATTTGATCTCTATGATCATTTTTTGATAGCTTAGTAACAATTGTCCAGTCATATTTTACTTTTTTGGTTTTAGAAAGCATTTCAAAGGAAGTTGAGGCTGCAGCTGCCCCTGCTAACACCCTACTTCGCCAGCAACTTGATGGGGTGATGGAGCCCCCTGTTGAGGATATTCCTATCACCAATTTTCCCCATGATTTTGAGGAAGATGCGAAGTATGAAAATGAGGAGCTTGCTTTTGGTGAGAGCCGCGCTTGCATCAATGCAGTAAAAACTTCTCTTTTGACCCCATTTATCCCAAAACCCGCCAGCGCATCAAGTCATTCACTTGTGTGCCTGCTCTCATCAATTTCACTGAGCATCAACTTGCTCAATATGCTGAGTCAATGGACACTGCTGGACTCATCAACAAAGAAAACCCACAATTATACCTCATTATGCCCTCTGTCACTTATGCTCCTACCCCAATGTTGTCTGCCATGGTCCAACAGCTAAAGCGGGCACCAGACAAAAGTTTCTTCAAAGCTTCCTCACCATCTGATATGGTTTCCTAGGCTGTTAGCTGAGGTTCCATATTAGGAATCTTTTTAATTTAATAATCCCTTTGTTTGGTCCATTTGCAAATAAAGATGCATGGCGGCTCCACCTTTTGGGTTATGCACCACTAGTGCTAAAAAGTTTTTATTTCCAAACTGATTAAGTTCTGGCTGAGTTGATAGGTAACTTTTTTTAGAAACTCTTGGTGGTACTGTGCATATTTAGTCTGATTAAAGAAGTAAGTCTTGTTTAGGTGTGAACCCTAAGTGCACACTCATATTTTCCTATATTTTGGGTTACATTTTAACCATCATAACTACTCAATCTTGTGTTATATCTTTATCTGGTAGCCTCAGAAGGTATCTGGCAGAAAGCAAAAGTTTCAAAGTTCTCAGAATTGATTGGCTGGTTCCTTCAAAGCCAAAAATTATGAGACAAACTAGAATCAGTAGGCTCTCTAGTTGAATTAGTTTTTCACTGGGATATAGTACTTTGGCTCTTCTTAGCAAAATTATTTCGTTGCTAAGGTAAAAATGCACTAAAATCCAAAAATTGACACAAGAGGTTTGTCAAGCAGATTTTGATTGATAAATACATGAGGGTTATTTTTAGACTTAAGTGGTATGCTCTCCGCATAGATATCAACCATCAGTGAAATCCACCATATACCTCAAGTTAGCTTTGACTTAAGTTATTGAATGAATCAGCGTAAAAAGACTAGTATATGATATCCTAAACCTCTTAAACTGATAAAGGGAATTTTACTAAATATATAGAGGAGTATAGTATTAGATTAAAGATGAGGATAAGGTGAGGCAAGGCCAAAAAAACCTTGGTTTCTACTGGATAGTGGAGCCCTGAATGGTGAGTAATCCTGGATTCATATAACAAGGAATTTTTACTTTATACATTATCTAACTTTCTTTAAATTAATATTAATAGTAATCTAGGGCCTTAAAACACATTAAAGCATCTACTAATACACAAATATAAATAAACATAGACAAAATTTCTTTTATATATTTGCATTTAAAGCTCAAAGTCAGGGCTCTACACCTACTAGGAAAAATCTCACCAATTTCTATACTACTTTCTCAATAACCTGTGTTAGAACTCTGCGCTACTATCTAATGGTACTAAGTTATTAAACTATTAAAAGCTTATTGTAGTGTTCACTACAAGGGGTTATAAATACAGCTTATCACCCTATCTATACTAACTTGAGCATTTCAAATACTTTCAGTTCCAACTGCAATTTTTTACAGTCTCTGTTAAGACATGGTGGGCTTTGAGGCAAAATATGCAGGGAACCATGCAAAATTAAGCAATGACCAACAGCTATTTACCATAAAAACTGATTACTACCACAAAAAATGTAAGTAGAAATACAATTAATAAAATGTACAGAACTAGTATCATTTTAATAAGTTAAACAACCAATAGCTCTTTAAAAAACTTAGAACATACTGGAATGGATCTTAGAGGAAAAGCTTAAATTATAGTGTACCTTAAAAAAGTTTATGTCATGTTATTACCAACTTGATCAAGATCATAAATATGATCTTTGTATGTCATACCTTGAATTGACCACAAGTAAACAAACTGGAAGTCTTAACCGCAGCAATATATGCTAAAGTATCTTTTTGTTTACATACATCCCTCTGTTCACCAGCTCCTACAAGTGCTGTACCATCTGATTAATAAAAAAAGCAATGTAATGAGTTTTACCCAAGACCAACATAAAACAACTGTCTTTTTGTGGAATGCCTTGGTGGCGCCTTCCTCAGAAAATTTAGAAAATGTGATATTTCAAATGCAAGAACTCATAGCAGAAGCAGATGGGTGTATGGATCAATAAGCCCCACGGTTAAAATTTAAGCTTAAAGGAGTTGTGGGAGACCTCATAAAAACGTAGAGGACTGAACTTCTAATTGGTCTGCAACACTAACACAGATGGCAATACTGCTGAAAGATTCATGCAAGAAACATACTTTTAATAATGGAATTGATTCCTCTGTTGCGTCTACATTGTAAGACTTGGGAGCACTTACTTCATCTAGATAAGAAATTCTTCCCTACAGAACCAGTAAGGGGACAAGAAAAAAGCCGCCCCCTCACCAACAAGGGCAATTTAACCCATGTTGTAGATTAAAAATGGTTATATACTAAGCTTTAAGGGGTTTCCCTTCCCATTCTACCTACCATTAAGGAGTTGAAGAAAAGGATACAGAGGCTGTGTAAATAAATGGTGGTGGCTTAAAACATCACTAACAGTTAGATTGCTGCCCCCTCTAATGTAGGAATATCTTAAAATGGGTTATAATTATCGCTTAAAGGCATAAGTTAATTCTGAATGCAATCATATAAATCATATAAATCCTGAGTTTGATTTTCCCATTATGCCTTCTAATCAAAGTAGGGTGAGGAAAACCTATCGCCTAATAGGTTCAGGTTTGCCAAACCTGTTTTATTTAGTATAGAAGATCCTCTACCTCCAATGTATATAAAATCAGCCTGATAATCTTCCAAGCAGATTTTTGTCGCCTAAAAAATAAGGGTGATATGAAAAAAGTTTAGTAGAATATATGATATCGGTCTGACCTGTCAACTCAGATCCAAATCACTATTGGGATTCTATAGTTGTTATCCATTAAGATCGCACTATGCAGAAATCTAAAATTTCGATGAACACCCCCTTATTATTCACTTATATGGCTTTAAGACAGCAGTCTCTAACGGATTCTGCTGTTAGCAATTCCTTTTATTTCATTTTTAAACACCCCTCTAAAGTCTATAAAATTTTACTTTAAGATCCATGGTATTTCTTTTGACATTTTCCTAGTCTTTGCAATGACAGGCTCATATTGGTAATTATCACTTGCTCTAACAATTTATCCTTGAATGCGAATACCATAATGGGTACCATATTCACCTGTCTCCTGTACTTGATGCTCTAAATAATGGCGATCTTACCTTGCTTTTTGAGGTGATCCCAAAAAAGTAAATGTTAGATTTAAAAAGAATTTCATGAGGTTCTAACATTTTTCTACTAGAGATTATCCTTGGTTAAACTGGTGCTGTGGAGTCTACCCCTTCTAGATCCTCTGCCAAAGCTGCTACATTTTCTTGGCTTATACTAGGGTTGTTAACCCTCATTGTAAGTCATCAGCCTCAGGTTATTCCTATCCTCAATAGATACAAATTACTATTGTTAGCTATACCGAGTATTCTGTTGGTAGTTTTGATGTTTATGAATAAAGTCTGTCAGGCTAGCCTTAGTCTTTAGCCTCTTTTATGACATGCAGAATCAAATTTCTATAATTGAATGTTTTTGAATTTAAAGAATAACAGAGGAAAACCCTGACTAAGTCCATCAAGAGATGCATAGCATATGACAGGTGGTGACCACTAATCCCATCTTTACTAGAATTCTTGAATACTGACAACTTAAAGATTGCTTGCATCAACTAGAGTTTTCCATAAACTCAAGATAAGCCAGATCCATGACTCTAAAATATATATGGAGACTGTAAAGTATGCTGTAATATAAATGGACATTGATTCCTTGCAACGTACTAATGATAAACTAAAATTAAAGCGTAATAACTTCATTAAAAGTTTAGAGAAAAAAAACAACCAGCTTTTCCATTTTGGTCATCAGAATAGTTGCTTGAAAGAACTCTTAACAATGTGTCCATATGACTTCACAGTGTTAAAAAAGAAATAGTTAACAAGAAAAGCTACGTTCAACATTTCTACCATAAATTGAACAAATTAGAAGAAAGCTTTTTAAAGAGAAATGCAATTTTAATAGAAGAAAGATGATACATTTACTGAAGAACTGTATATTTTAAGAAGGCATTATACGTGGTTACACTGGTAGTGAAAGTACAGTGTAAGAATTTCTAATGCCTCCTACCCTTTTTGAACAGATATTGCTCCTATCGCCACAATGACTAGAGGCTTTTATGTTGAGAAATTAGGCTCTTGGGTAAAGAAATTCCTCAATTACACCGCCAAAATGGCAAGATTTACTCCAGGTAAGTTCCCTCTTTACCATGGCTCAATTTTTTTTCTTCCCCACTTTCCTAATCTTCGTTATTCTTCAAATTTAAACTTTTTTGTGGAAACATCATTCAATTTACAATATTTTCTAGGAATTCTGTAATACAAAATTTAAAATATCCCCTTAATATTCACTGATATCTTTTCTCAATCTTATAATCTATGTCACTAAATACCAGAAGCTCTGAGGATGGAGCAAATATCAATTTGTAAAACTTTTGTCATGATTCTGATATGACTGGATGATAATCCTTAGGTTGTTATGGCGGAACAGATGGAATCCATCAAGGTTTAATATGAGTAATGGAATTTGAGTGCCTCAAAATGAGGCGATATTGGGTTTTTAGAAAATTATCTCAGATTGAATGATTTGGAAATTAATGAATAAAGAATTGACGGAACCAATAAGATGTGGCAAATTAAATTTACTAAGCCATCAAAGCAGTAGCATTCAAAGTTACTCCAATATAGGCGAGACGAGATGATCAAGAGAAGAAGGTTGTTAGTAGTTTTAGGGAAAGTGGAAACAGCAAGTATTGGCTGTATTAAGTATATTAATAAAGAGATTTGTGGTAGCAAGTGCTCCATATTTATTTGAAAGTTTATTATGTTGTTTCAAGGACAACAATCATCATATTGTTGGTCCTAATTGCTCAGTGGGTTGAACTCTATGCAAAATCCGTCAGCGTGTCTCTTAAATACGCCAATTTATAACAGTGGTGCTCATTACAGGGGGACTTTGCTGGTTGGTGCTGAAGTAGCTAAAGGTTGGTGAAGAGGTGGCAGGGATTTGCCACTGTGGTTTGGTTTTAGTGGTGTTGGTGGTGGGGATGGGCAAGCCCTAAATGCCCGCCCCACACGCTGAGGTTGGAAGTAGGAGGATTACCATCTGGTTAAGTGGGGGGAAATGTCAGAATTTTAACCAGATGGAATCCTCCAATGATTTAGTATTACTTAGGATGAATTTGCCAATCCTGGCGGAATGGCTTATTGACTGAATTTTGTATTATTTAATGTGATTGCTGGTCAGTTGCACCCCAATTTGGGTTTAAGTGAAATTAGTATTCCGCTGAGTTTAGAAATAGGTTTGTGTAGGGCCAATTGGTGGCCCCAAATTATTATAAGGATCACTGGAAACTAATAGCTGAGGATGATCCAATTGGTATCAATCAGCAGAATCAGTGTTTGACGCCAACTTCATTTAATGGTCTGTTGTGGGATTTCCAGTGGAAAGATGATGTATTCAATTCAATTGTTCATCTATGAATTCATTGCCTGTACTATTTATTAAATGTCAGTGGATCTGACAATTATGAGTTCAAGGTGGCCGAAGTTGTTTCCAGTGCCTCATTTATTATAAATAAATTTTTGAGATAAAATGAGAAGAGATGTTGACAAGATGCTGAGATATTATGAGTCAAAGCGAGCAACTGAAGTTGTTTTTGATACATTTATATCAACTTGAAGATTGAACCCAAATTTGACATTTATTTAGATAAATATTTTATATGGCTCACCTGTGACTTAAGGCCAAGGTGAGACAAAACTAATTTGGACATCAGGAAGGATGGAGCGAGAGGGTCAACGCCAGGGAAGAGAATAATATAGTAGAAGAAGAAGAAGAGTGGTTGGCTGGAAGAACCAGCAGAAGAGCTGATAGGTTGGCAGTGGGAACAGTAACCCTTTTGTAAATAGTATAAATACCTGGCGCTTCCTTTTCAATAAAGATCTCCCTTTGCCTATTCTACCTTTTGTTATAAGTTTATATATTTCGTTGGTTGGAGTATAGGCTAGGGGATCCACAATTGGCGCTGGTGAGATGCCCAGGAATTAGCCGGTGCTGCTAGCCCTGACGCCTAAGGTGAAATGACAAGAGCTGACCAGTCTTCATACTGGTTAGCCTTCCAACTAGCAGAGACCATAGTCAATTTTCTGACATTGGTGCTCACTATAGGGGGCCCATTGATTAATTAAGACAATAATATAAAAAACTCGGTTTCCTGCTATGTTGCATTCATATTGTTCTGATAAAAACTCTA
>JAKSZP010004595.1:0-46221 GCA_022478985.1 Massospora cicadina
TTTCTCAGCTTGGACATGGATATATAGAGGAAAGCTTAGCAATAGTCTCAAAATGATTAATGAAACCCAATCCAAGCCAAAATATTCTTGCCTTTTAGAAAAATCATGATTCTAAAAACTTAGCCAAATTCTGTAACCTTATACTGGCTTATTTTCCAAATTTTTGAGCTGATTTTTACATGATTTTCCACCTCTATATAATTATTTCCCTAAGCCCTGTCTGGCAAATCCAGAAACCATTCCAGTCAATGATCTTAGAGAGGTTATTGGTGGCCCACAATGGTTCTGGCCTTAACTCCAAGGGCTTATTGTACTTAGCTTTGGTGTGTATTCTATACCAGGAAATTGTCACTAGCTGTGACATCACCCTCCATTATTAGATGGGGTTCTACACCGCCTGAGGGGACTTTATACAAAACAAAGTTCTTGTGGGGGGTTGGCAGCCTCATGGCAGCCAAGGAGGCTTGGGTGGCAGGGCCTACAGCATCAGATAACCTGGCATAGAAGTTGCAGATTAAGTACTGAGCATTGGAACAGTCTATAGAGGATACACAGTTTTCTCAGTTTCATCGTACCTTTACAGGACACAAAATACTGGAGGCAACGTCAAGAGGCAGGAAGCAAGAACAGCATCAATCACATATTGAGGAGTTCATCATCTACTATAAAAGGCTAAGGGTTGGATGTCATGGGACCCTCAAAGGGGTCAAGATACATTCATGGAGGATGATGAACACTTTAATAGAAGGGGGTAGATCAATTTGGTAAGCTTCTTGACCAACCTTCTTGATGATCTTAAAGGGTCCAACACCCTTGGGGCTTTACTTGTGGCAGGGCTGCTTCAGGTGGAGGTTCTTGGCATTGACCATGACCAAGTCGCCTGGCTTGTACTTAGGGCCCTCGTGACACTTGCAGTCAGCATATGCTTTGTAGATCCTCACAGCATAAACAAGATGATTTTTAACTACCTGATGTATGTCTCTGAGCCTTTTGGCGCACTCATTGGCAGAAACAGCAGTGGACTCAATCTGTGGACTCAGGTTGAAGCTAGGAGACCCTTATTTTGCAAAAAAGGGACGTGCCTGTAGAGGTATGGATAAGATTATCATAGGAGAATCGCGCCAGCATAAGGTGAGTGGTCCAATTCTTTAGCTCCACATTGAAATAACTATACAAGGATTGCTCCAAACTTTGGTTCACTCTCTCTGTCTGTCTGTCCAACTAAGGTTAAGAACCTGTAAAGTGGCAGGAGCGGATTCCTAAAATGAACAGTAAGGTTTCCCAAAGCTGGAGAATATACTGTGGGCTTCAATCAATGAAAAAATCTCGTTGAGGAGGCCATGTAGGCAAAAGATGTGGTCCTAAAAGAGGCGGGCTGTCTCAACTGAGGTAATGTGATATTTTAGGGGATAAAACGGGCCATATTGGTAAAGCAATCCACCAAAACCTTTACTGCATCATAACCCTGGGACAAGGGGAGTTCCACTATAGAAATAGATACTGAAGACCAATGGCCCTTCACAGCTTAGAGGGGAGCAAGCAGTCCAGCGCTCTGAAGATGACTAGGTTTAAACCGGTTGCACTTCAAACAGGACTTTGTGATTTTTGGCTACAATGGAGGCAATGCCTTTATAATTGTAAGAGCGGCGGACCAGCTCAAGTGTCTTGTCCTTGCTAAGGCTGACAGCAGTTGGGGGGTCATGAGCTTCGCAGATCTCCTCCTCTCTTAGGGGTCTAGATGGTATCCACCACTTGCCTTGATAGAGGATGACCCCATCTACAACTGAAAATTTTGTCCAGGTATTTGCCATTTGCTTTGGCAGGTGGTAAAATCTAAGGTTCCACTAATACTAGTCTCCAGAGATTCACTGCACTGGTTTTTTATTATGTGCATTATCTGCATTGATTAATATATTAGATTTATAACTTATAATAGTATGGAGACTGTTATTGGCAGCTGAATATAGATAAACCGGGTTGATAGTGGTTCAACGCTAAACTTGAATTGCTCCACTAGATGCTGATCATACTGACAAATAGGGACTTCTTCCTTCTTCCAATAGA
This sequence comes from Massospora cicadina, assembly GCA_022478985.1. Classification (NCBI taxonomy): domain Eukaryota; kingdom Fungi; phylum Entomophthoromycota; class Entomophthoromycetes; order Entomophthorales; family Entomophthoraceae; genus Massospora; species Massospora cicadina. The sequence continues at coordinate 2,065 of JAKSZP010004595.1, forward strand.
ACTTAATCTAACATTAAAATTAGAGGTTCTCATCCTTGGTTCCCATCACATTGAGTCTCCAGAGATCTGCTTCTTTTCTAAGGATATCTGATTCTTACTCTTTATCACACAAAAGAGACAACAATAAATGATTTAAAAAAATAACCTGAAGATGAATAGAAGCAGAACTGTCATGAAAACAGAAGAAGAAGTTTAGACTGGCCTGCTAGTCAGGATGCATAAGCACCCAAAAAGCAAGCCAGAATGCCAGAGGCATTGCCACACAAATGACGTTGTATGAAGCCGGGCATTGGGAAATGATAAATAGTTGGTGTAAGACAATAGTGAATAGCATCCCAAGAAAAAACCAAATCAAGGCCGCCCCTGACCCTGGAGGTCTTGCTGCAGGGGGTGGAACCACAGGTATAATTTCAATAAGGTCACTAGTAGACGGGGTTAATTCAACTGGGGAGACAAGGAGGCGGATCCTTGCTTGAAGATGGTGGATGTAAGGCCACGAGATCCCAGTATATTGTTGACTAAAGTTCATAATGACAGGGTTAAATTTCCAGAAGTATCTATCTCGCTGAATCCAGTTTACAACAGTGGGGGCCATAGTGACCATGAGTACTGGTAGAGACCATGCAGTATATGGACCAACGGACCACCAAAAATAAGCCATCAGGAATGCGGCCAGAAAGGAATCAATAAAATTAAAATTGACAGTTTTTCAAGGCAAAATTTTATTACAAAGGAAAGTGAAGAAATTGACCAACAATTTTCTCACTATGATGCAACTAATTAAATAGTGGTCAATTGATGTGGGGACAAGCCGGGATTGAGACCCTCAATTTCAACCTGATTGGTGAATTATTTAGGAATGGGGCAGATAAGTTCACTGGGAACTGACATTGAAGAATTTAGTGGTAGACTGAGTTGCTGTCAGTTCAACTTCAAATGCCCAAACTGAGGATCAGCTACATTTCTGACAGTTGGCATGATGGTGTTTAGCCCAACAAGCAGCAGGAATCCCCCAAGGCCACCCCATGTAGGGGTGGTCCCGATTGGTTGGAACCAGGTTTGGGATGACCAACCCGCCCATGGCAAGTCACTGGGCCTTTATATTTGGTCAAAAATGTTGCATCATCTGCAACACCCAATTTACTGGGAGAGATCTTTGAACCCTCATCAAAGGTGTCCAATGCTACTACCTGCCCATTGGGGATAATCCCCAATGATTTTGGGAGGAGGTTAATTTAATACAATCATGGTGTTGAACATAATGAAACTGTAAGTGATTCCAGCCAATGAATCAGTCTTCATCCCTTTTTGACTGCATGGGATCCAAACATCAGGCTGATTTCCACTCAATATTGGACTGATTGATTTCATTTTGGCGATCTCAGCGCAATTTCCCTGATTAGATGTACTAGTTCTGCCAAGGTGAGTGTGGGCACTGGGGGAGGGATCCAAAGTGGAGGGGCTGTTACCCAGCGCTTGTCTACCACGTGGGTGAGTTCACCCTGGGTAACAAGGGGTACAGCCACCCTCTTTGATACCTTCTTACTTGGGAATGGGAAAGGGCCTGATCAACGCACAGGGGATGTTTCCTGGGACTTACAAGAACTAAATATGCTTCATTTTTATAAAAACTAGGGACCTTATTTGGGAATTCAGCGCCCAACTCCTCTGTTATCGCCTTAGTAGTGAAAGGGCAGCCATTTCATTTAAATTCCCTTCAAAGTCTCTTCTAGCAATGGGATTCTCCATTGGGCTAAGGATTCCTCAATTGGACATCCCAGAAACCTAAAATGGAAAGAGCAAGAGAACGTGTCCCTAACTTTTCCGCCCAATCACAGAGAACCAACCACATTTTCTAGCGACCTGCTTAAGTAATGGGACTCTTTACCCATTATGGCAGGTTGCAAACCAAATGGTCAATTTGCTATTTTCAGACATCATCACTCGCCTAAAAACTCCTAAATAAATTCACAATCATACAGTGATGAAATTTGACTAATTTCAATTGGCACATCTAATAGTTAATCAATTATAAACTATCAGATAAAATCAATTCCATCAGCAACTATGCCTAATGGGATCTTAGGCATTCTTGCGTATTAACCTCAGTGGAACCCAACCTGGCAAATTATCCCAAAGTCTGCTGACATTATTAAATTGAAATCAAAATTATCGAATATCAAAATCAATTGCTAGCAGAAATTATCACCTGGCAGACCAGCAGATTCTTTAGCCTAGGAATCTGGAAATGTGGGCAATTTCCCAACACATTCCACCTCTTCCCAGTTTTTCAGCAAAAGTAAGATTGGAATACAAGAATGCCACCTTGGGCCAGGTCAAATACCTTAAAGTTTTCATTGAAGCACAGCCCTTTCTACACTCAACGCTGTTCATACAACCTTTGGTCAGCAATTCTTCTTCCTTTTTTCCTCGATGCTGCCTCTAGGAACATGGTCTTCATAACCTATTTCCATGAAAGCCTAGTAAAATGTTTGTGCAAATGCTAGTTATGAAAAGCTGTTTTCTCCCCGGTCAGGGTTATATGATGTCAGAAAATTGACTATGGGCTCTGCTAGTTGGAGGCCAACCAGTATGAAGACTAGTCAGCCCTTGCCATTTAGCCTTAGGTGATGGGGCCAACAGCACCGGCTGACCACTTGGAATGTCACCCATGCCATTTGGGGATCCCCTAGACTAGCCCTCAAATAACAAAATAAATTATAAACTTAATTCAAAAGATAGATTAGGCAAAGGGAGATATTTATTGAAGGAGAAGTTCCAAGTATTTATACTAACTACAAAAGGGCTACTGAGCCCACCGCCAACCTATCAGCTTTCCACTGATTCTTCCAGATAACCATTCTCTCAGCCTTCCAGTGCACTAATTCACTTCCATGGCATCGACCCTCTCACCATGTCCTTCCCAATAACTGATTATTAGTTTCAGCTCATCTTCATCCTTAAGTCGCTAGTAAGCTATATAAATAGTTAATATAAATAAATGTCAAATTTGAATTTGACCTTCAAATTGATTATTATGCGCCAGAAACATCTTCGTCACTTGAGTAATTTGGGACATCTCAGCTTCACGTTGACACACATTTTAACTCATTGTAGTCAATTAATCAGAGAATTGATTTTGATAGGCAATAATTGAATATTATAAATGAGGCGCTGGAAACAACCTCAGCCACCTTGAACATGGAATAGTCAGGTTCTTCTGACATTACTTAAATAAATCAAATAGATCATACTTGGATATTAGTAACCAGTGATCTTTATACAAAATTAGGCCAGCAATTGGCTCCTACCAATCCTACTTCCAAACTTGGCGAAATACTTATATTCAGATCAACCCAATTTAGGAAGCAACTACCTATCAATCACATCAAATAATATGAATTTCAGTCAATAAGCCATTCTGTATGGGCTGGTCTATCTCATCCCAAATAATGAATAATCATTGGAGGAATCTATCTGGTTGATTTTCAGACATTTCCCCCCACTTAACCAGATTGAATTCATCCTAATTTCTGCCTCAGCGTGTGGGGCAGGTGCTCAGGGCTTGTCTCTCTCCACCACCAACAATTCCAGATTCTAACCTTTGGTTTGGGTCACACCAACATGCTCTTCCCCTCCCTGGCCAAACCAGTGACTCACCCTGCCACCTCCTCATCAACCCATCAGCTACTTCGGCACCAACCAGCAGAACCCCCTGTAGTGAGCACCACTGTTATAATTTTGGCGGAATCAGTGAGATATGCCAAAGGAGTTTTGCACAGAGATAAGCTCACTGAGTGTAAAAACCGCAGGGTTTTCACTGGTGCACAGGTTTGCTTAACTACTGACTCTGGGAATAAATATGAATTTGCTAATTGTATGAAGACAATTAGCCTAATCAAGTTTGGATAAATGGGTAGCTTTGGCCCTACTCTGTCAATATAAAGGTTCAAGTGACTTAGGACTCACTCTGGCAATATATAAAGATTCAAGTGACTTTGGCCTCACTCTGGCATTGACACTTAGTCAGGAAGTACTTCTTCACAAATTCAATTTGAAGTAAACAATCAACATTTGAAAACAATAAAGTATTCACAAAACTAAGGTGTTTATTATTAAGAAAGTGAGGGAATATTTATAGGGTAAAATGGTGAAAGACATGTGTTAGGGGTATTTGTGGTAACCACAATATTCTCGGCACACCTAGTTGACAAAAAGGGATATCCACAATAGTCTCAGCACACCTAGCTGACAGAAAAGAGATATACGATGGTCTCAGCACACCTAGCTGACAAAAAGAGACACTGGTTCGTTTTAAGAAAAATTCCAGCTGATTTCCATGAGGAATAGCATATTTAAATTGCCATTTGTATCAGCCCACATGTTGACTACTAAACCCAATGATTTCCCATGAGTAATTGCTCATTTTGAGCCGATTTACTCATATCCACGTTGTCAGCAACAATCCCTGACAAAATAGGAATTATAATTCTCATTGGATTTGATCCTCTGTGAATTACAGTTAACCATTTAATTGGTGATTATTGCCAAAGAGATGACATAATCAATCATCATCTCAAAGCTTAATCAATAAGCTAAATTAAATAAATGAACCAATTATTTTAAATTAATTGAAGCATAAATAATTTGCAAGCTGAAAAATGTAGTCATATAAAACTCCACACATTCCCCCGCTTGAAAAGATTATCAGTTAAGAATGTCTTAATTTAATAATTCCTTCTACAAATGAATCTTATCTAGTCTGGATGAAGCAGATGCCTCCCATTTTCCAAGCAATGTCACAAACTGCCTGAAGGGGTATCCTTTCCGGTCCAGCTAGATCCAGCCCCCTGAGTCAACTTGATTTGGCAATCCCCTCTTCTGCTCTTCCCGCAACAATGCCAATTTCTGAAGAGGGGACAGGGTTGGCTGTTTCATCATTAAACTCTTGTTCATTCATTCCTCATTCTCTTGTCACCAAGCTCAATTTTGAGGCATTACTGGATCCAGCTCCCATTGTTCTAAATCCAGTAATTGCCCTTGAGCTTAATGAAGCAATTTCTCCTGACTTGGATCAATCTTTCCTAATCAAGTTGGATCTTCTTCCCAAGTTCCTTTTTTGGATTGGCCAATTTTATCAACTGACTATCTTGTCTACCAAATTGACAATTGGTAATGACAAGCATGTTGAACTTCCATACCAGGAACTTTGGGGTAAATTGACTGAGGCACATAATATCTCTTTTGTGCCTCATGATCTTGACATTTACTTGATCAGGATTCTGCCTCCTTTGGACTCTGATTCGCAGGGCAAGTACTTCGCATATGGGCTACTTCACTCCCCACATCATCTAATTCCACCGTTCCTTTCCCTTCCAGTTTCAGGAGGCCCGCAGCCGCCGCCTTCAAGATGCTGTTTGCTGCCTGCATGATTACTTTGCAGCTGGGATTATCTGGCTATATCTTCCATTAATGGTGATAATCAGTGGTATGGTTCAGCAGCCACCTGCGCATTTCCCTTGTTTGCTGTTTTCTCATATGCAAGTGTTCTTGATGAAGACTGTCATCAAGCACTCCAGACACAGCTTCCGGCACCTGTGCTGTATTGAGATTACATGAACTTGTATGCAGATTGCATATCCTTGCATTGCTGTTTTCCTCCCTGATCTGGGGTTTCCCAACTTGCTGAACTGGATGTCCCATCACTCTTCCTATCATTGCTTATTCGCAGAATCCACCTTGGGTTCAAAGAACTTGGTTTTGGCTTGCTCTATCCCTTGCAAGTATCCAATCTCAGATCAACTTCAGTGACCTCTTTCACAACATCATCATTCAACCTCCCTCCCCCAGAGGCGTCAAAGAAGAGCTCACAATTTGCAACCTGAGGCATAAAAATAAAAAATAAAAAAATTTAAAATAACCTTTTTTTTCTCTTCCCTTTTTTCCAATTTATTTTATTATTATATTTAATTTAAAATTTTATATATGTGAGGGAGGATACCCCAGTGGTAGAGTATAGACCCTCTACCACTGCCTCCAGTTCGATCCCAGTAATGGACTTTGGGTAGGGGACGATTTTGACTGTGTTGGTTTTGCGCGCCAATGCCCCGAACCAAGATAGCAAATAGCAAAGGTGGTCCATGGAGTTCCTGGCCTATCATACGCCGCGCATGGAGGTTTTCCAGGTTTTATCCTCCTTTCCCATTTTCTTCACTTCCCTAATTGGTGCGGTATTGTCCCCAGGTTGGCCCACCTCAAATAAAATTATAAAATTAAATTATAAAATTTTATATATGTGGTAGAGTAGGGACCTTTACCACTGCCTCCCTGAGTTCAATTATGGTACTGGGACTTTGGATAAGGGACAATTATGACTGTGTTGGCGTTGCACACCAATGCCCCAAACTGAGATAGCAAATAGCAAAGGCGTCCCATGGAGTTCCTGGCCTATCATATGCCACGTGTGGAGGTTTTCCAGATTTTATCCTCCTTTCCCATTCATTCAATTCCCCTTAATTGGTGAGGTATTGTCCCCAGGTTGGCCCACCTCAAATAAATTATAATCATATATATATATATTAATACCATTTTTTAAAAAATTTGCTGTGTACTCTATTAATAACATGACCATCTGATATATTTTTGATCATGTAGGCATTATTCGCCATTTTTGCAATAACCTCAAATGGTCCCAACCATAATGCATCTAGCTTATTTCAGCGACCAAACCCATGTGTATTGCAATAGGCTACTTGATCTCCAATGGTAAATTTCCCTAAGGGTGGATTGACTCTTATAATCAGCTTTTTTGGCCTGAATCCTTCTCTTGATCATTGTATCACAGGCTTGAGATTGGAGATCCACTATTATGTTCATGAGTTGATATAGGTATTTATCCAAGCTCATCCCTGGAGTCAGCTCCACTGCTGAATAGAGAATCAGCGGCAATGCTGCTCTATGACTGTACAATAATTTGAACGGCGCTTTTCCCATCACCAAATAGAAACTGATATTATACAAAAAAGTTACCAAACTTAAATAAGATGCCCAAGATGATACTTTACATGAGATCAGCTTCCTTAGCATACTGGCAAGTGTCCCATTGACTCATTCCACAACTCCGTTCATTTCAGGCTGATGGGTGCATACACCACCCCCTTAATTCCCATTAGTTCATTCAGGTGTGGAATTATGAACAAGGTAAAATTAGTCCCGTTGTCGCTCAGCAACACTTGAGGACACCCATGTCAGTATACCACCTGCTCCAGGATGAATTTGGTGGTATTTAGGGCATCTGATCGACTCAAGGCTTGGGTTTCAACCCATCTTGTAAGGTGGTCAATTGCTACTATTGGGTAATGTACACCACCTGTACTCGCACTTAGTGGCCCCATAACATCAATTAAAAACTTTTGCCACGTAAACTCTGGCTTCACTAATTGGTAATTCATCATGTTCTTACGTGGCTTATGGATCTGACATTCCATGCAACAGGTGATATAATCGGCAACGCTGAAACTTAGGGACTCCCAATAGTAGTATTGCTGGATATGTTTGAGTGTTTTCTTTAACCCACCATGTCTGACGACCTTGTGGGTGGCCCAAATTATCTCAGTGCATTTTGATTTGGAAAAAAAAAAGCTTCTTTTTGTCCATTATTTTGAATAATTGTCCATTAATGAGATTGGTATTCTCCATTGACTTCTTTAACGCTTTTTGAATTTCAATTGGCTCTTCCTGAAATTCTTTATGGATTATTCGTTTGAATAGGTCATCAGCACAATCTTTCACAGCAAGAACTGTTGGAAACCTAGACAGACCATCAGCGTTCTGATTCTTATCTCCCGCCCAATGTTCTATCTTGAAGGCGTAGGCCTGTAACTTCAAAGCCCACCGCGCCAATCTCCCTTCTGGTTCTTTAAGGTTATGAAGCCATTGGAGAGATTCGTGGTCAGTCATGATCTTGAAGTGCGTTCCGTGGATATAGATTTGAAACTGCTTACATGCATAGATAACCACAAGACATTCTTGATCTGTAACTGTATAGTTTCTCTTGGCCTTTGACAGTGTTTGGCTAACATATGCCACGGGGTGTTCATCCCCCTTGTCATCCACTTGGCTAAGGATGGCTCCTATTGCTGTCAGCGACGCATCCAATTGAATAATGAATGGCTTCTCAAAATACAGGTATTTTAAAATTGGACTCGTCATCAAGTATTTCCTCAATTCATTGAATGCAAGTTGAGCCTCATTACTCCAGACAAATCCCTTCTTTGGATCTTTCAATAGGTGGAAAAGAGGCTCAGCTATTTTTGCAAAATCCTTAATGAATTGGCGATAGTAGCTGACCATTCTGAGGAAAACTTGAATATTGCATACTCTCTTGGGGACCAACATATGATTGATTGCTTCTATCTTTTGGACTTAAAGCTTAAGTCCCTCGGCGTTAATTATGAATCCTAATTATTCTAATTCCTCCTTATAGAAATGGCATTTTCTTGGCTTGATTTTGATATTTGATGAAGCCAGTCACCTGAATACTACCTCAAGATGTTGTAAGTGTTTAGTAAACGTTCAGCTGAATACATTAATGTCATCCAGATAGACCAGGAGACAGGACAGCTTCAAATCTGACAAAGCTGTGTCCATAGCCCGTTGAAATGTCGTGGGGCATTACATAAGCCTTGAAGCATCCATTTCAGCTGGTACAACCCCTGTGCTGTGATAATAGCACACTTCTCTTGGTCTTTTGGGGTCATGTCTATCTGCCAAAATCTGGAGATTAAGTCCATGGCAGAGAAAAACTTGGCTCCTCCTAACTGATCCAGCACGTCATCAATCCTAGGCAGGGGATATGAGTCCTTTTTAATGATTTTATTTAACTGTCAGTAATCTATTATGACTCAATTTAAACCGTCTTTTTTTAACTTTAATATAGGGCTCACCCATGGGCTGGACGACGGTATGAGCATATCATGCTCTAAGAGTTTTGATTAATTTCCTTGGAAACAACTGCCTCTGCCACCCTGGACCATCAAATAGGCCTCAATTGAATCAGCCCATCATCCACAGTATCAACTCCATGCAAAACATCCTTTGCACACCTGAGATTTTGGTTGTCCTGCGTGAATATAACTTGGTATTTCTCAAATAAGGCCAGAACTTATCCTTCTGGCCCTCCGTTAATCCAGCTAACTGATCCCATTTGATTAGTGCATGGATATTCCCATCATTTTCTTTTGGAAGTCCCAATTTGTCCAATTCACCTAATTTGTGGAAGGAATGAATCTCTGATGCCAGTTTTAGTTGGGCGAATGTGACCACCTGGTGTCATTTGACCTTTATCAGAGATTTTCCCAGATTGGTTAAAAGGACCCAACTCTCATGACCAGGGATTAAAATTCCTGGGGCTACCCAAGGTTCAATCCTCAATTGTTGCCAAGGAGCCTTGATTTCTGAATATAACTGCTCCAGGATCTCCAAAGTCAGTCTGGTCTCCATGATTTTCTGCATTCCCGGTTTAATTATGTCATCTTCCTTAAAATGGATTGGGATCCTACAATTCTCATTTACATATTTAGATGATTTCTGGACTTTTTTCCGACTAATTTGTAACCAATAGGTAGTATTTCATCTTTATAGATTAAATTAATGAAATTATTCCATCTACTGAGGGGCGCTTTCCCCCTGCGTTGATAAACCAGCGGCAACGTTTGCCCCAGAATCATCAAAGTGTCTTCTTCAAAGTCACATTTGACCCCATACTTCCACATGAAGTCAGTGCCAATGAGTATGTCATAATTCTGGTTGGCTACAATAATCTCTGGCACCAATACAACCAAGGATCTAAACCATAGTGGTAGAGCGCTATAAGCCCCACAGGAAGTTGTAGAGTCAGGGCCTGCCATCCTGTACTGCTTCCGGTGCTCCAAATCTGGTTTGGCCTTTAATTTCTATATTAATTTGGTTAATACTATATTGATTGGCGCTCCACTGTCGATTATTGCTCTGACAGGGATTTGGTTCACCAAAATATCCATATATGTGCACTCAAAAATTAAGATAAGCTATTGTTTACTGCATGTATAACAGATTCACTGGCTGAATCCAGGGCATGAATTAACTGAGTTGATATTATGGAATGTTTCCCAAATTGTACCAATTGGAATTGATACATTAACTCCGTCTAACTTGTTATTCAATAATTCCATCTCATCTTCAGCGTTTTGGACCTTTTCCACTATCTGTTGGGCATATGGGCGAGCTACCTCCTGTATAATTTTGGGGGCAATCCCCTTTGATTTCAATCTATTTATTGCATTTACATCTTGGTACACAATCTGATGAAGGGGCTCTAATTCAGGATCATCAGCAAATAGATCTGACTTGTCCAAACCATCTGATTTATCCAGAGGAACCTGGTTACCTGTGGTTCTAGACTGTTCCACATATAGGCCGAATGGTCTTTTCCCTGTCCATCTGAAGTTTCCTGTTTATCCTTGGGCTGTACCAAGTTAACCTGATCTTTCAGTTTACGTTGCCCACAATCTTTGGCAAAATGACCAGGTTGCCAACACTTATTGCAAGTAAACCGGGGCTTATTGGGCAGTCTAGTTCCTTCATATAATTTATCTTGATTCCCACAGTTATTAAATTCTCTAGGTTTGTCAGGGAATTGTCCCAAATTCTTGTTATTGCTCAACTGGAGATTTGGCTTGTATGTCTGATTTGGTGCATCTAACGTTGCTGATAGAACCTTTAGGTGTTCTACCATTTGAGCAATGGTGTATTTACCAGTCAAAGTGGATGATATCATTCAGTGCAATTATTAATGAGGTCGCAACGCGTTCTGCATTGCAATTCTCCCATCAAAATTAGTCATCATTTGGCCCCATTGAGGATCTGTGCTTCTTCATAGAAACAATCAGCGAACACATCCACTGTTTTATCCTTCTTAAATTGAATGCCCATAAATTCTTATTTCCAAGCTGACATCTTATCTGGACTACTGAATTTAGTCAGAATTGCCTCCATTGCCTCCTTATAACTCCAGTTCTCCCCATGAAGGTAAGGCAAAACTAGGTTTTGGCACAAAGTATCGAGACAATTCACAATGGTGACAGCTTTTTGTCAGTCACTATAACTGTACATCATCATTTCAAATAACCGGAAGAAGGCAGGCGCATTATCCCAATGGAAAGCGGGCAAAATTGGAGTACTCTTGAAATATTCAACAATAATTGGGCCAGAACTTCTAATCAGGATTTGAGCAGACACTGGAATTGTTTTGGGTGTTACTTCAGGAAGTGCCGCAATGGTCAGGGGCATTTCCCAAACAGATTGGACGGTGCTGTCAATGATACTCTCTGCTTCAATGGATGCCAATTCCTCCTCAAATAAATTCGCCTCATGGTACTCATCCCATGAACAAGTACACTTAGAGTCTTTGAGGTCATCTAATCGTCTAAGGATTTTATCTTCCCAAGCCAAGCGTTTTAGTCATTTTCCCAAAGTTGACAATTTTTATCAATTTACTCTTGTAAAGTCGCTTTCAGGGTTTTAACTTCTTTCTGCAGCTTGCCCTCTCAGGGTTGAACATGGAATAAATGCTCATTTAATTCATGGTTCTCTTTTTCATATTTGGACATTTCATCATCTAATTTGATGACTTAAAGCTTCAACGAATCTAATTCAGTTTGAGTTGCCAATTCTAATGCGTTCTTATTGACAATTTTCTATTTCTGTGTAAAGCTTATCAACTTTAGCTCTCATCTCTTTGTTGAGTCATTTGAATTTTCTTTCTATATCATTGACGGTACTCTTAATTTCCCATCTTCCATTAATTAAATCAAGCATGACCATGTGTGTTTCGTTGTTGGCAGCAACCATTGGCCCAGTTGCCTCCTGAGCTCAAATCAAATCAGCAATGTTTGATTCAGCCAATTGACAGTGCTTGTTCACACTATGCTTCCATCAGTGATTGAACCCAATCCAGTTGATAATCTCTTTGACTATCCTCAAAGTTTGGTATTCAACTTGGCCACCAGAATTTTAATTTGGGTGTTTGATTGCTGAACACATTGGGATGCGGAGTCCAAGCCAGCATGAATTTTTTGAAAGCTAATGTCTAGTTGTCGCATTAATGCCTGCTGTTATATTATATAGTGTCAAGTGTATTTGATAAGATCGGTAATAACTGCCTGTTGCTGGACCTGGATCACTCTCATATTTTGGGTAGTGGGCTGTATATACTTGATAACATAGTCCCCAATGTTACCAATGCTTCTCAAGTATCCCACTAAGGTTGAAGTGTTCATATTAAGGAGCTTTTTGAAGTGTCATCTTCGCTCTTTCTGATTGGTAGTGTGGTGGAATACTCCACAGCTTTAATCCAAAGTATAAGTTGGCAAAATTTGGAATTCTCTTATTAGGATATTGCTGATACTGAGTATATTTTCTCAGATTTGCTCCAAATGTGGTTTGTAATTTGTTACAGCATTCTCATTCACACCAATTGTTGATAGAAGATGTATTGGGGATCCACCAGCATTCCAGCCTCTAATTGGATATTTTCCAAGTGGTCTGCTGATGATCCTGCTTCCTCATTCCTTTGATGCTACATATTAGTTAGATAATTTGGCATTATTATTTTCTTGTAAACTTGAATCAAACCCTGTAGTGAGCATCACTGTAAAAACCGCGGGGCTTTCACTGGTGCACAGGTTTGCTTAACTACTGACTATGGGAATAAATATGAATTTGCTAATTGTATGAAGACAATTAGCCTAGTCGAGTTTGAATAAGTGGGTAGCTTTGGCCCTACTCTGGCAACATAAAGGTTCAAGTGACTTTGGCCTCACTCTAGCAATATATAAGGATTCAAGTGACTTCAGCCTCACTCTGGCATTGGCTCTTAGACAGGAAGTACTTCTTCACAACTTCACTTTGAAGTAAACAATCAACAATTGAAAACATTAAAGTATTCACAGTACTAATGTATTTATTATTAGTAAATTGAGGGAATATCTATAGGGTAAAATGGTTAAGGACATGTGTTAGGAGTATTTAGGGTAACCACAATAATCTTGACATACCTAGCTGACAAAAAGGGATATCCATAATAGTCTCAGCACACCTAGCTGACAAAAAAGAGATATACGATGGTCTCAGCACACCTAGCTGACAAAAAGAGACACTGGTTCGTTTTCAAGAAAAATTCCAGCTGATTTCCATGAGGAATAGCATGTCTAAATCGCCATTATAACAGCCCACATGTCAGCTACTGAACCTGATGATTTCCCATGAGTAATTGCTCATTTCGAGCCAATTTACTTATATCCACATTGTCAGCAACAATCCCCAATGAATTAGGAATTATAATTCTCATCAGATTTGATTCTCTGTGAATTACAATTAACCATCTAATTGGTGAATATCGCTGAAGAGATGACATAATCAATCATCATCTCAAAGCTTAATCAATAAACTAAACCAACTATATGAACCAATTATTTTAAATTAATTGAAGCTTAAATAATTTGCAAGCTGGATAATGTGGTCATATAAATTCCCACACTGAGCAATAAGACCAATGATATGACAAATGTCATCCTCAAAACAATGTAATGAATGTTTAATTAATAGGGAGCAATCGCCCCAGAAACACTCTTTATTTAATTTAAATTAAAATAGTGGATCCTCGCTGGTCCACACACTCTAAGCTACTAACAATCATCCCCTGTTAATTGTCTCATCTCACTTATACCATAGCAACTTTGGATGATACCATTTCCTCAGCTTAGCAATTCAGTTCCACCATATCTCATTAGTTCCAGCAATTTTTATTCATTAAATTCACAATCTCCTAATTTGAGGCAATATAACAACTATTTGTTTTTATTTAACTGAGGTAAGCTGACCAGGGGACGGACATTACTGAACTAAAACTAAAATTAAAGTAAAGATAGTGATTTAAATAAAACGCCCAAAATGGATGGATTGATTGAATTGTACCTAACAAAACATCCAACCAGGTGGGCAGCGAATACTGCTATCCCTCCATGGTGAATGGGGAGCGGGGATTGGGGGGCTCATCTTCAGCTGCATCCATCTCATTCCAGAGTAGGGTGCGTGTTAAGGCAAATAGTAAGGGTGTGGGGGCATCAGCGGCATGGGGTTCAATATCCTTGATGACTGGAACTTCCAAATAGTTGCCAGCCATCATTATACCAACGATGTATTTGCCCAAAGCGCCTTCAGCTTTGAGGCAGGCGTCTGGGAATTTAACAAACTTAGAAATATTGGTTTGGGTTATTTTTTCTTTCAGATTCCGTGCTACTGTTACCACGTTCTGGATGGCTTCAGTGACGTTTTTGTGTAAAGTTTTCATGTTGATCTTACTTTGTGCAGTAAGATTTATGTGGGATGATGGGAGGTGGAATTCCTCCTGCGTGCGCAGCCACAGATTTGGCGGCAGCTTTTCAAAGTAAATGCAATCTGGTGTGGCAGCTGCTTCTACTGCAAGCTGGTGGTCGCTGTAAAACGGTTTGGCGTTAGGTTGTGGGACATATTTCTGAGGTGGGAAATTTGCATCCCATTCTGCATTACAGAGCCGCTCAAGTTGCAGCATCGGTTCTTCAATTACATTACCTGATTTGTTGATTTCATCCAATAGTTCCCATGGATTTTGGTTGAATTGGATTGGGGAATCAGCGTATGGTTGAGGTTTGTTTGATTCATTTGTGGATTAATGAGATCAAACTGGTATCCAATCTGATGTTTGGTTGGATGAATTATTTGTGGCATTGGGGCAAGGTGGGTGCTGATTGGTGGCTATAGGTGCAGCTGCAGCATCAGACATTGGAGGAGGGGAAGGCAGTATTGTACCCCATGTTGGAGTTGGCGCAGGGTGGGCGGCGGATTGGTGGGCATCAGGCAAACTTTTGGCATCAGCGGAAGTTTCTGAGTATGGGCATTTATTTTTCGAGTGGTCTAACTCAAAACAGGATGGACAAATAATCTATCCGCCCTCAACGTGGGCCCAGAACGGATGGTTGGGGGCAGATGGGATGGTGGCATGAGGGGGAATTGCTAAAGAAATTTTTATAGATTCAGGGCTGATTGTGGCATATGCCTGAGGCCCAGCGAGGCGTGTGGTCCCATTTGGGACCACAAATTGTAAGATGGGGTTAGCGCCTTAGGCTGCTAAACCTTCCATCAGCTCCTGGTGGAGCACTTTGGGGGGAGGTGGGTGGGCAAACCAGCGAACTGGACCACCAAGGTGGTGTCTGTTGGGAGCTGGGTCCAAGTTGTTGGGAGGGAAATATTGTTAAAAATTAATGGCACTGTTGCTGCAGTGGCTGCATTGGCTTCACAGGGGAAGCCGAGATCAAAGTACCTCTTATAGGGGCGGAAGACTATAAAACAGGCTGGTGTCATCACCACTTGTGCCATTTTGATAATGGCTTGGTCATCGTAGGGGAAGAATTTCCCATATTTGACCCTAAGGCTGAAACGCATGTTGCTCTGGGGGAGCACCAGGGGGCAGTGGGGCACCGCTTGGGTTTGGGAAAGATGGGCATCGAGATCCTTGAAAGGAATGAATCATCCCAAGGGTTTGGAATGACTGGGCGAGCCAGTCTAAGCACGTTTTCCTGTCAGACAGAAAATGGAGGAGGGAGTTTCGCTGCTGCCCCATGCTGGGACAGTCAGTGGGGGATCCAATGACATCGGAGCAAGACTTTGGTGTGCAATTAAGTGCTTGCTTTTAATTTACCAAAATAAATTTGCTCAGAAAGTTATGCTGAGCAGAGAGAGAGTTGACTTTAACAACTATTTATCATAAATCAATATCTCTCAATTGCCTCATTTGGAAATGATTTAATAACCATCTATTCTTACCCAATATTGCCTTATCTCAAGGCGCTTCCAAAATTGTAGCTCATACTCAAGCTTGGTGGATTCTACCCATTCTGCTGTAATGACTTAGGGATTATCATCCAATCATATCAGAATCATGACATATGACCTTTCATCATTTATAGGATCTTGGTTCAGCGTCCTTGAATCCTTGATACTTGTACTCCCCCAGGATGGAGTATCCATTTTGATCAGAGTGGATACATAGTAGGGTGCCTCTTGACAAACCCAGCTTCAACCTTTTATGGTTCTCCTGGCACTTTACATATTTCTCAGGCTATTTCTGGTGGACCCAGTTGCAACCCAGACTGATCCTGCCATCAACAATAATCTTCTTTATTATAACTCAACCATCTCTTTCCTTAGCAGGTTGGCTACCACAAATGCATTTTCACATGGCAAAACAAAAATTAATATTTAGATATATTTTTCCTTGTATTTTATTTATTTTATTTTATAATAGTGTTTACTGAGTGTATGGAGGAATTATTTGCAAATTGAAAGTTTATATAATCTGCTATGATAAATCAGGGCAAGATTTATTTATTTCACTTAAGGTATAGACAGGTTCACTTCTGTTAGATTTTGGGTTTGTTGATGCTTGCTTGGTGCTTAATCCCCCAAAATCAAACAATGGGGGTTTGATACCACAAGAATAAAAATTATTTAAACTAAAGCTTAATTAATATGGGGCTTTTATATTTAATTAGCTCTGCATGGGGGTAAAAGATAGTTGATCCCCTTTGAAATCTGACCAATTAGTATCTAGTCTGCTTTGAGGGTCGTGGGAATTTGAGGATATGTTCAGAATAGCTTAGGAAGCATTCCAAATTAAGGAATATGGGTTATGATCCTATCAGATCTTAGGAATTTGAGTTACTTTTTGGCAAAACGATGTTTTGGATGGGGTTTTGGGGCAGGATGTACCCATGTGGTAATGTATTGATGTATTTCAGCCAATCACCGCTTGCTAAAGCACTTTCACTTGGGGGGACTTCACCATGCCTATAAAAGGGGGTGGTCCTCGCATAGGTGTTTGGAAGGACCTGATTGTGGTTGGGGACATGCCTTCTGATGGTTGCCCCACAGTCCGTTGCATGGTTGGAGTAATCTAACTGCTCAATTTTACATTAGTTGCC
Source organism: Massospora cicadina (assembly GCA_022478985.1). Taxonomy (NCBI): domain Eukaryota; kingdom Fungi; phylum Entomophthoromycota; class Entomophthoromycetes; order Entomophthorales; family Entomophthoraceae; genus Massospora; species Massospora cicadina. The sequence goes on from JAKSZP010004595.1 coordinate 19,122, forward strand.
CGTGCAGGTTTTGAAATGGTGTTACCCCAATTAATAAGGTTCCACTAAGAATTAACCAGGGTCTTTTGGCCAACATCCTCATTAGCATTATTTTTATCATTATTAGAATCGCTCTTAATAACATTGAAAAATTGAAAATGGTCGACACTTCCCCATTTTGACTGAATTTGATCTAAAATTTTCTTATTTATCAGATGTGAGGGCAAATGTCTGACAACTTCATCTAATTTGGTATCTACCAATTTGTTCAGATTCTCAGCGGATTGGATCTTGTTTGCTAGTTGGCATGCATAATGGTGAGCACCTCTTTTTTATTGGGCATCAATCCCCTTTGCTCCAGCTCTGGTTATGGCGTTGAAGTCTATGTTGACCACTTGATATAGCTGGTCATCATGCCGTCATCTACAAACAGATCGCTGAAGTAAAACTTTTCTTAACCATTGGTAGAAATGGGTTTAATCGCAGCTTTAGACTGTTCCACATCTAGGCTGCGGGCCCTTTTTCCATTTTTGGGCAGTTTCAGATTCCTTAACATGTACCACACTAATTGGTCCTTAGGCTTCTTGTTGAAGCACTGGGCAATGAAATGGCCTTGCCCCAACACTGGTGGCAGCAGCTATTACTTTTGCCCACGCTTTGAATAACTTAATTTACTTTCTGGCATTACTGGTTAGTCAATTCCTTAGCAATTTTGGCGAGTTGATGGTATCCAAGTTTCTGGCCATACTAGATCTGTATCTTCAGTTAAAGTCTCTAATGTGGCGCCTAACATCTTCAAATGATCCACAATTTGTGAGGTGATTAGTTCAGTCAACATCACATAAGATATCATTCAGTGAAATTCATGGTTAGGCCAGAGCACAGCTTGTAACACAATCTGCACATCAAAATAAGTCAGCACTTTTGCCCAACTAAAATCTGCAACTATTGATAGAATCAGTTGGCGAAATTTGCTAAGGTTTCATCCTTTAGAAAATGGATTCCCAATAATTCTTGTTTGCATCCTGACATAGGTAAGGGACTTCCTCACTCCTTCATGATAGCAGCTTTGGCCTTAAAGTAGGACCAGTTGTCACTGTCAAGGTGGGGCAACTCCAAGTTCTGGCAGTGTCCAAGCATTCATGATGTCACTTCTTATTGCATATTGCCATACCCAAACATAGTTCTTTTGAAAAAGCATACAAATGCAGGAGCGTTGTCCCAATGAAAATTAGGTAGCTTGGGCGTGGATTTGAATTCTCCCTAAATCTTCCTAACAGAAACTTGTGGTTTAGCGACATAATAACAAGAGTATAAATTCAGGAGTCATCTCTAAAATGATGGCAAACTAATGTGACATGTTTCTAGGAGTTGCCAACTTCCCAACTGAGGTTCTCAGAGTATCTTCTTTGGTGTCATTCACTACATATGGTTTGCATCCACATTTATAGTTTTCCTTTTTACAACTTTTTTACTAAATGCTCCATATCCGAGCTGAGTAAGTGTAATTGCACACAATCTGCTTTGAATTCTGTTTTCAGGACAAAATTTCTCTAAAAAAAACTCTATTTTTCTTCTTTGAGGACGTTATTTTTCCAATTAGATCATTGCTGTATTTTGAAACTTCTTCTAATCCTTCTTTGTTTTTTGTAACTCTCTCCTCTAAGCAGCAAATTCAGTATGATCTACCGAATTCAGGGCGTTCTTTTTTTATGGTTGCCAATTATAACCATAGTTTTCTTGGTTCATCCTTGTATGACATTGTGGATGCAGTTTCACTAGAATTGGCTTATCTTACTTAACTAACCCTGTAGCTAGCATCGACTGTTAAAATCTGAGTTTCGCTTGTAGTAGTCCCCAGATATCAACTGCAAAGGTTCTTTTATTATGTGCAATATACACATTGATTGATATTAATATAGATATATAATTGATATTAGTATGGTGACTATTATCTGTAGCTGAATATAAAGCACCAGATTGATAGGTGGTCCAACGCTAAACTTAGAATGCTCCACGTGATGCTAATTATTCTGATGAATAGGGACTTCTTCCCTCTTCTAGCGAAACTTAATCTAACTCTAGATTCAGAGGTCCTTGTCCTTGGCTCCTATCACGCCAAGTTTGAGGAGATTTGTTTCTCTTCTAAGGGTATCTGATCCTTGCTCTTTATCACACAAAAGAGTCAACAATTAATCTATTTGAACAATAATTGAAGATGAATCAAACTATATAAAGACCTGCTTTACTGGTACTAAAACTAGGGAACTATAGGGGAATTTGGTGCCCAACTCCCCTATTGGCATTTCAGTAATGAAGCGGCAGCCGTTGCTCTTAAATTTCCCTTCAAAATCTCTTCTGGCAATGGGCTTTTCCATTGGGCTAAGGATTCCTTTATTGGACATCCCAGAAACCTTAAATTAAAAGAGCAAGACAACATGTACTAACGTTTCCGCTCCTTCACAGCAAACCAACCTTATTTGATTAGCAAACTGCTTAGGTAATGGACTTTTTACCCATTATGGCAGGTTGCAAACCAACAGGTAAATTCATTAATTTTAGGCGGCATCACTCGCCTATTAACTCATAAATAACCAATTGGATGGTGATAGGCCCCAATTGGCACATCTAATAGTTAACCAATGATTAAATTAAAATTTTTAATTTGGGGAAGGCCAACAATGAGACGGACACTTCTAATATATAACAATCAAGCGCTAATATATTCTAGGGGCACCCCAGAGAAGCTAATGCTGTCTCCTGTTGCCAGCGGGAACGCCAAAAAAGGAAGAGGGGTATTATGAGTTGAGGCTTGCACAACTATTGAGCATGTATGAAGGAAAGGGTCTGAAGTGATGAACCATATCAGGAACCAGGATGATACCAACTGTCGTTGATGGGATGGTAAGTAACCATACAACCATGCTTGAAAATGGTCCATAAGGTGCGACTGGAATCGGCGTGCAGCTTTCTAGAGTAGGAGTATAGCCTGAAATGGCATCCAGGATAATCATGTGAATTTTCCAAATAGCAATTGCTATCACTAAGGCTTGGAGGGAAGGTTGTAAAGGTGAATTCAAGAACAAGTTGAAGATCTTAGAGAGGCTGAAGGTCTGTGTTTGCTCCTGGCAAAAGAGAAGCTAGACCTCGCGCCAGACCGCTTTTGACGGTGGGCATTCTTTAAGGCGGTGGACCAAAGTCCCATATTGGTCATACACAACATATGGTGAGTGTGGTGAGTGGATCACTTGGCAGTATGGTATACCCATTTCAAGCAGCGCCACACATGGGAATGAACTTGTGGCTGCAAAAGTGGGTGATGAATATATTTCCAGATGTCTTTCTGAGTTTCTTGGGAGTAGGGTACGTCCAACATGTCCAGATATTCAACTCTGGCCATGGTAGGTGACCTCCTGGGTATCAAATTGTTCAGAACATCTTGGCCTTGTTCTTGCTTGAAGTGGTGAGTAGGGAAACACCTCTGGGCGGTGTGCCCACTGATGCTAATTCTCCACTCAGCACTCCGCATGGAGAGGAGAATTTGTTTGAAGTGGGGTGACATCCCATATGGGGCCTGCAGAAGAGGGATGCGAGGCAAGGTATTTTAACAGAGAATGGGGTGTGTAGGATTGCTAAGGCCCAGGGTGCAGGAAAAGTTGGAGCGGGCCTCGTGTGACCAGTGTTAGGCTTGGAGTGTGGGATTGATGACTGCAGCGATCCAAGTGCTAAGTATTTTAGCGGCATGGGCCTCAAAGTTGAGCAGGCCCATACCAATCCTATGGCGAGGGCCAAATATGACATCCAGGCGCACTGGCGGTTGGCGGCCTAACCAAAGCCATTATTGCAGGAGGGCGTATAACGAGGTGAAGAATATGATACAAAGGCGATAGCATGGGCCACAAACCAGACCTTAGATAGGGGCATATAGTTGGCAAGCACAACTCTGCCTGGGAGGGTAGTTTGGTGGGATCTGAGGGAAGCAATGCGTTTTGTGACATTGTTCAGAATATGGTTCTCCATCACCAATGTGGCGTACCCTCCCGCCTCCAGCCACACATACCCAAATGGCGCATTGGACCAGCAGTGGGTCTTGGCACAAAAGGGAGCACAGGTGGGGAGGTATGGGTTGGGTGGGACAAGCGAACCCATGAGCTAACTGCTGAAGCAGGTAGGAAACGGGGTGCTGGTGACCAGCGGGCTTAAAAATCAACTGAGGAGAATGATTTCGGTTTTGGAGGCGTTAAGTGCAGCGTTACTTTCCCTGGAGTAATCCTGGATAGTAGCCTCAAGAGCGCGTGCATCACTATTGTTAGATACCCCAACTAAACAATCATCAGAAAACGCCAACATCTTGACTGGTGCTTGGCCTTCCACATGAACACCAGAAAGGTGGGCATTCACATTGCATAAAAGTGGGTCGAGGCTGAAGTTGTAAAATAGTGGGCTTAAAGGGTCTCCTTGGCGGAGGCCCCTTTGAGGGTGAACCACATCAGTGAGGAAGCCAGGGCCACGCGCAGCCATAGTGTCAGATTCCGTTAGCAACATCACCCAATTAATGAATCAATGGGGAAGGTGGTACTTGTGGAGGCAGGCTTTGAGGTAATCCCAGTTGATCTTATCTTAAGCCTTCTGCTGGTCTAAGAAAACAAGTGCTCCAGTAGCCGTGTATTGGCAGACATTGGCTACAGTGTGTATGTTGTCCCATATAGACTGCTTGGGAATGAAACCGAATTGCTCAGAAGAGTTTATATCAGAGGCAACTTCTCCTAGGCGGTTGGCCATGATTTTAGTTATATCTTGGTATCTGTGTTAGTAAGTAAAATAAGGCGCCAGTTGGCCAAGTTCAGCTTATACCCTTTCTTATAGAGCGTTATAGTGTATGCCTCCTGGCCCCCAGGAAGGAGGCGCGTTTTCAACAAACACTGGTTCATTGAGGGTAGCAACAAAGATGAGAAATAGTTAAAATATCTCTTATAGAACTCATAAGGAATCCCATCTGGATCTGGACATTTCCTGTGCGGTGCACTTCAAATGGCATAACAGAGTTCGTTTTGAGAGACTAAATTCATTAATATAGGATAATTGGAAATGGTGCAGATATGTGCACTTTTGAGAAATTCTTCAACTTTCGCTGGTTCAACTGGATCAGATCAATAGAATTTAGAGTAATAGTTCCTTACTTTAATTATTACTTTGGCTGGAGTTTCTGCGATGGAGTGGTCCAGCTGCCTCACCTGTGTGCAAGCCAAGCTCTGTCACAGTGTGAAGAATTTTTGGAAAAAATAGGCGTAGCATGTATCACCCACTATTATATTTTTGCTTTGTACTGTTTACAAACGTGATGTTTGTGTTGCCTTACCAATGCGTTGATTTGAGTTTGACACTTCTTCCCACTTGCAATCCCAAACCGGGCTGTAGCCTGCAGCAGGGACATTAGATTACAGGTAGTCCACTTCTGCAAGCGTGCGCATAATTACTGCCAAGGAAGCCCAATAGTGACGCAATGAGAGGTGGTGAGCCTAGTGGATGGTGTTAACTATGAAGGTTGACCAGGTAGAAAGTGGGTCCACACAGAATGGTGTAATGAACTCCAGTGCCAAAGTTTTAGTATCCACCCATGAGGAAAACCTGGGCGACGTGATCTCAGCTGGATGAAATTTGCACTACTTTGGCTCCTGTGACGCTGGGTGTGACAAAGAGAAGGAAATTGATACCAACTTTTGGTCAGAGAAATTGATTTTTGTCATTGTAAAGTGTGCGACCTGAGACTGAAAGTTGAACAGTGCAAGAATAAGGTCAATGCGTGACATAGACCTCAGCTGAACGTTGTGTACATGGGACGGGACATGTTGGGGAGCATCAGTGCATGTTTAGGTAGGGTATCAAACATCCCCAAAGTGGCTTTAAGAATGCGAAGTTTAATATGCCCCTGAGGGGGGAGGCAGGCGTTGAAGGCCAGTGGTCAGTGGCTGGGTTGGCCCAGCAGTTCAGGTCGTCCACTACAAATGGATCTGGAGGAAGCGGGAGGAAAGTAACGGCCAAGAGGAATTACCACCAAGCCTGCACACAGGTCAGGGAATAAATATTAACAATAGCGTGCACTTCATTATCCCACGAAAAGGACACTACAAGCACATGACCATTGAGGTACAAATTTTAGAAATAAATTTAAATTTGTGGGTCACAATTTTAAGCATCCCACAATGTGGCGACCAAAAAGAAAGGGAGGGGAGGAGCATGGTTGCCCATGTTTCCTTGGTACCATGTAGACAGTGGGTATCCTGAATGGCTAGGATGTCCACAGGTAAACTATTTTTTAAAAAACTCAGTTTCCTAGCCCAGGATGGCAAGACCTTGAGAACAGTGATGTTCAACATCCCTATTGTGAAAGCTCCCCCCATCACAACTTAGATTCTATGGTAAGGGCCCCCTTGCCCATCCTTCAGCTCATTTTAAGTATGCAATATGGCATCACATGTGCGAGAAACAATAGAGTCAGTTGAGTCATAGTGTTCTTTAGGACACTATCAACAGCTTTTTTGGTATGGTTCTTGTTTTTGGTTAAATTGGGTTTCTACTAAATTTTCAGGTTGCTGTGCTCCTGCTGTACACCATTGAAGGTCAACAAAAATTTGGGTGGGAAATGGGTGGTAGAATCAGCTTTAATTGAGGCTTGATAAGTTTGCTCAGGTAAATCTGACTCACCCATCAGTTCATCAGGATGGTTGGCTTAATCTGATTGGTGCTCGGATTCTTGAACTGCTTCTTCAGCAAATGACTTGATGTCATTATGGGTTTGGGCAGGTGGGATCATGGATGCAGCCATGGCTGATGCCTTGGCTGCTGCTCTGCAGGCCTGCTTCGCCTTCTTGTGCTCTTTCAGGAACACAGGTTTACCCTTAATGTAACACCCCTGCACGCCCCACGGGAAGGTGGCGTCAGTGCCAATAGCCAGTTCATAATGGGTATCTGCACTGCCTATTGCATTGGGGTGGATTTCAGTTTGCGTGATGCCCTCCTTGGCAGGGCAGGTGTGGGCCTTGTGGCCAAAGCGTGACAAAAGGTGCAGACAGGGGGTTCGCTATCCACTGTAATGCAGAATGGGAGATTCCTGCCCATCAATAAACACAACTGTGGTGTGAGGGATTTGGCTATAGTCTTCCGCAATGACCACAGTTTGGGTGATCATAGTAATCACTTTCCTCATGCACAGGTATGACATAAGTGTAAAGTGTTGCATTTTGAAGGAGTGAACTTCCCCATATTCCTTAAGCCCAACCATGAGGTGGTGCTCCAGCACTGTGCAATTAATTGTTGTGAGGTAGATGTCAAATGTAACAAAAATTTGGTTTATATTGGTCCATTGAGTGTGCTTTGTTTTGACCACCAATTGACCATATGGGAGGTCTACCACCACACGCACCTGTGCAGCTTCATCTGCTACATCTTTAATTTCAAACCTGAGATCCAACTAACCACAAATCATGGAGTGCGGTGCTAAGTATACTGCTTTTGGGAAATGGTTTTGCACATCTCCACTGACCTTTTCAAAAGTGACATTTGATTAATATCCAGAAAAACTTAAAGCCTGTGCTCCACTAATGACAGGGGCTGGGAATGCAGAGTTTTGATAAATTGGTTAAATTTCGTTTGTCAGACTAAAAATCTATGAGTAAATACTAACTGCCAGTTTTTAATTTTTATCTAGGCTGCCAGTGTTGTTGGGGCGTTTACAAATTTTGGACGTTGCAGAGCCTGATCCTGTGCCCTATATCTTGCTTGCCCAACTGCTACCTGACATTGGGTGCGCACTAATCTCCTCAGAGATTATCAAATTTACATAGTCTTATATTGAATTTTTTTTGCAATTAGTGATTGCAATGAGAGAGAAAAGTTTTTTACATTAGGAACTAGAGGTAGATAAATGATAATTAATTTAGTTAAAAAAGGTATTTTAATCTATCTAAGGGTTAATAATGTGGTAGGAGAAAGGATTCATGACAAGCAGGTAGTAGGAGCTAGGTGATAAAGACCTAGGTTAAGGGAGATTTAAGAATTGGTTGCCAATAGAGGGATATATAAAAATTTACAATAATATAGAGGGGATTGAGGTTATCCTCAGCATAAGTCAGTGGTAGATCCCAAAAATGGCCGTATGATTGAGAACATCACTGGGATGGTAATTCGCCATGAACCCAATTGAGCTGATTATTTTTACATCATCAGCTTTAGTCACTAGTGAAAATTAGAATTTATTCAATTAAAATTAATATTTTAAATACTAAAAGGGGGCGATCTCCTGATACTTCAGATTGGCTCAACCCAAATTAATGAGAAAGCCTATTTTAGCATTTGTCCATAGGTGAGTTGTGACCCTAGAGGAGTCTTCCCTCAATAAAAAGAGTTTCTGACAAAGCTGACAAAATACAACTTATGAGATATTTGGTATTAACTTCAAGTAAATGTCATACCCCTAATTGGGGATTACCAGCTTCTTGATGGCACTAGGTGCTCCTATTTAGGTGTTCCATGTGCAAGTGTTACCAAGCCATTTATGAGGATTGACATATGAATTACCATAGGGTGGGTAACTGATTGCAAAAATATGATGGCAATCTTATAATTGTATCTTCCCATAGGATTTTTAGAGCTAATTTTAGGGATTAATCTAAAACAATTTCTTAAATATATATAGTTGATAATATGCCCAAATAACCAGAACTAATCGACTAGTTGTTGTAATTATAGTCAGCCTAAGTTGAACTTAGGATATTTGGTCTAAGTTGCTATAATAGTAATCAGTCATAGTTGATTGTTAGGGCAATCAGCCCAAGTTATAGTGAGGGTAATTATCCTGAGTTAATGGTTGTCAAAGGGTTTATTTTCGGGTCAACCATCATAATTTGACAAACCTGAAACCTTAACATCAATTAAAATTTTGCCATAATTCATAAATTATGTCACATTTCTAGGCTTCAGTTGCAGGTGTCAAATTACTAATAATTAAATAATATAATTGTTGATCATCCTCAGCCTAAATTGCCAGTAATCATAATAACCTAATTTGCTATTAATAAAAATTTTTGTAAAGCCAGTTTTTATGGAATCTTCAAAATAGCCCAACCTAACTAAATAATGAGCACAAATTGGCACACATTTATTTAAATATCATCAAAACTAGTCAATTGATTGACAGCGGCTAACCAATATTATTACCAAAAATTTGGTAATTATGGGATGAATCCATCTGGTTAATTTTTTGACACTAGATTTAAGGCAATGAAGGGTTATTTGAAGAAAACACGACCTTATGACATCTGAACTATGGAAACCCATTCAACTTATTTCTTAGCGTCTCAAAATTGGCCATAGGCGCCATTGCTTCAATTGGCTGATGATGGGATTGACCAACCGGTGTCCTATTACAGCAAAACTCTTTCCAAAGATAAGAGAAGTTATAGTGACACTGAGAAAGAGTACTTAGCTGTTCTCCTGGCAGTGAAACATTTCTTGTCCTTCTTATATAGTACAAAATTTGTAGTTATTACAGACCATGCTTCTTTAAAGTGGCTGCAAAACATGAAAGATCTGACAGGAAGACTATCCCAATGGGCTCTCAAACTTCAACACCATGTCGTAATTTTTACACTGAGCAGGGATGAAGCACATAAAAGAAGATGGGCTGACTTGACTGACATTAATATATATATACAATGGTAAAATTGAACAATACGTGACCTACTCATAAAGGCAAACTCTTGGGAGGATGAAGATGAGCCAGTTCAATAGATTCTTAACAATACTTAAAATATAATAATTATTAATAGGTTACTTTAAAAGAAAGTTTGAACTGAATGGCACCTTAATCATGACTTTCAAAGAGGGTACTAATTATAATGGAAACCCACAATACCTTAGGACTTGGAGGATCTAGGAAAATTTATATATGGATCAAAGATCTCTAAATATTGGGAAAGAATATTGGACTCTGTAGTGAAAATATTAAATTCTTGCATAACTTGTAAAAAAAGACGCTGAATAAGGCCAAGTACAAGTAGCAACCCATCACCCCTCAGCAGCCATTTCATACCATCAGTTTGTACATCATAGGCTCACTGCCTGAACTCACGGGTGGAAACTGATACATCCTTGTAGAGATTGATCAATTCATAAAGCGGTTCAAAGCAATCACTGCCTTTATGCAGACCGCCAAGGCTACAACTAACTTTCTATACCTAAATTTTTTTATTAGGCGCAGCTGCCCACAGGTATTGCTATGCAATAATGTAAAAGGCCTTTACTTAAAGGGTGGTGAGTATATTAACTACAATCTTATGAACTCAACAATTATTTTAACACAAACTTTCTTTTACCGCTTGAAGTCACTTTTGAGCGATTTTCTATTTAAGTTTTATTTATCCACAGCCGTCTGCCCAAACCTATTCTTTGATGTCCTTGGCTCCGCCGCCTGCCACCCCAGTGTGGGGCAGCAGTGCACCCCCACCTAGCGTTTTCCGCCCCTTGGGCAAGCGCGTTCAGATGGGCTCAAACAGCCCACCCACTGCTCCCAACCGTTTTGTCCCCCCATGGGACTTAGCGCTCCATCTGGCGCGCGTCCACCCTTCTCGCCCCCATCCTCTCGCCCTCCCTCACTCCGCCATTCGCTATTGCCTCAGAGTGGACTATGGGCGTTTGTTCCCATATGCCAATAAGGCAATTATTGACCTAGCCACTGCGGCCTTTGCGCCAGCTGGCTTTATAGACTTCCGCCCTTTTAAGGGCTACTTTGACGTTGGGTTCCAATATGAGGAGGATGCTGAAGCGGCAGCACAAACTCCTCTAATTTATAAAAAACCCCATTCCCACAACCCGTACTCACCTCCCTTCAGACACCACGCTGGTGGTATCCTTTGCAAATCTCCCATCCCACCTTCCACCCCAGGTTTTGTATGATCAGTTGGTCGCGGGGCTCATGGCTTATGGCACTCAGCCTAACCTCATCTTTGCCATTCCATCTGGTGCGGAGCGCCTTGCTGCTCCTCGTGCAACAGCCACCATCATACTACACCACCCTACCATAGCCCAACAAATCCAACCCCACGCTAGTGTGGCTGCAGCGCCTGATAATTTCTTTTGGTCTTGGGTCAATAATGGTAGGCAGATTTGTTCCCTCTGCTTTGGCCTCGACCATGCAAAAAAGTGTGCCCTCAGGCCAAGTCTGCTGCTGCAGCTTCTGAGCCCCCCTCTGAAGGTTCAGTATGGGGCGCTTTGCTGCCCCTCCCACCCTCCAATCTCATTCAGTGGGCCCACATGGAAAATCAGCCCCCCCAAAACCTCCAGCATCACTCTCCCACCTAAATCTACCCCATCCAATCAGAGAAATGCTTGGACCACCATTGACACCCAAGCAGCCGCCCATTCGCCCAATCCCACCCACCCAAATTTGAATGCCACTATTACAGTGAACCAAAATCCATGGGATCTATTGGCTGAGACTGACGAATCAGGTAATGTCCTCATTAGAAGCATACAGGTCAACCTCTCTGCCAAGGCGATTATGGTTGGGCAGAATTTTTCCTTCCCAACTTTGATGAAACCCCTACCCCTCGCCATTTTGCTCCTCTGCCCAATACAGCCCCCTTCCAAAGTGATCACCAGCTCGCCTTAGCTGCGGTGGCCTCTCCTCAGTGCCCAAAACTATGCACCGCGGTGGCCCAGTCAGTGGCTCAGCTCCAGCATGGCCTGCCCACCCTCTTCTTCCCCCTGACTTCCCTGAATCTCCCTGCAGTGACATCTCAAAACTATTTGATGATGCTGAAGTTGCTGTTATGAATGTCGCAACACTTGCTTCATTCATCCCTCAGCCAAAATCACCCACTACAGTATCTCCCTTTTCACCCAACTTCCTGAAGCCCGCAAAGAAGCTGAAGTTCTCCTCGCAGCTTTTGTTGAAAAACTTTCCCATTATTATCTTGATGAGGAAGTGGAAAACTCCTACTACACTGACCTCCACCCCCACTATGCGGATGCCCCAACGCCCTGGCTCTCTGCTCTGATCTGGTACTGTAACCAACATCCCTTGATCGAGGCAGGTCTTTCTGAAAACCAACCCCCCAACCCCTCCTCACCCTCTGCCATGGTGGATTAGCGGTTTCTGCTTCCCACCTGGTTAGTAGTTTTGTTTTTTTCATTTTGAGTGTTGTGATTCAGTACTGTCCATCCCCTGATTGGCGTACCTCAAATAAATTGAACAATTATTTTAACACCCTAAAACCCATTAACTAACAGGAATGTAGAAAGAGAAAAGAAATGTTAGTTTCAAAATTAGGAGAGATGGCTATAACTGATTCATTGATTTGGGACCACTATTTTCCAAGTGTGACGATGGCTTACAAGGTAAGTTTCCATAAAATCATAAAAATGTAATATTTCAAGGTCTTATATGGAAGAGAACCTGCCATTTCAGCTCTATTATCTTGAGAAGTTACCAGTGAAAATAATGAAGATCCTAAGAAAACACTAAGAAGATTAACCCAGAAAATCATACAACTGGTATGTGAGCCAATGGTGATTCAACAAAGATGGTTACAAAAGAAGTCCAAATGGAAAATGCATCTTGCCAACTGTTGCCCACCTTTGAGATTTCAGACTTAGTTCTTTACTATTACAATCATATAGAACCCCCAAAAAATTAGAAACCTTCTGGGATGGACATATGATATAACTTATAAACGTGAGGACAAATACTCATACAAGTATTCAGAAACTGGAGTAAATATCAACTGCATACATAGTTGATTCTTGTGACAGCACTCCTCTGAGAATATTCTAGATTGGGTGATGTCAGATATCAGGTATCAGACATGATGGCAAGAATATTGAGCATTTGATTCCCTCTACAGAATTGATGCTTAAACCCAAGAAGGGTTAGAAGAAGCAACCTTAATTAATCACATGTAAAAATCAATAGTTGATAAGTCTCAAACCAATACTAAGAATTTTTTTGACCAATTTAGCTTATGAAACCCCAAGATGAGATCCTGCCTAATCAAAATGAGAGTTTATTGGAAGTTCAGGCGACTTTTTTGCAAGGTGGCACACAAGGCAGTATATTAAGACAAACCCACAAAAGGGTAAGAATCAAAAATCTGTTAGACAATCGAGCTAAGTGATACCAAGTCTCATTAACTTGGTACATCAACATAAAATTTTGCCCTATCAAAAATATGCTATGAAGGCATTATACCATCCAGTATGCATCGCCTGACCAAGGGCCTCCCATCCAGATTTCCCTCTCTATTGTTTTTTATTACCTTTTCTTTTAGGGTTCTTATTATCATATGCAATACATATAACCCCATCTTCTATACTATAGTAGTTATGTTAATAATTATATATCTTATTTTTGGTACTTGACTTCAATAAGTCTAATTTTACTGTACTTACCATAGGATGGATACTATAGTTGACAGAATATAAGCGGTGACTTGTCACCATTTAATTAAAGATATACTTGTCATTAATCTTTGATGGCTTTGTATTGACTGTTAGGCTTCTTGGGCACAGCACCATCAATCTCAAAAAAGAAAGACAATATACATATTATTCCAAGGATTTAAAACAGTCATACATCTTTTGGAACTATGATAAAAAGTTGCACATCTTTAAGAACTAAACCTCTTAAATTACCTGGTGATGCACCCTATGATAATCTATACAACTTAACACAAGTAGCTCCACCCCTTCAATAGGCACCCACAGAGCAATCAAGCCACTTCATCAATTATTAAATTGAACTTTAGGTCATACTCATTTAGCAGGGAGAGCCAATTATAGTCAAATCTAAAAGCGATTTTGGGCCGTATACAAAAATAGTAAAACCATCACTAAGCATAGCCTTAAAGAAAGACTAATTGGTTCTTTATTCATATACCATTATTTATAGCACATCACTTTCCCAGGGTGATATTAATACAGATGTATTCAAAATTTTACTTAAAGTAAAGGAAAAAATGTTAGAAAGTTTTTAGTCTCTACATAGTGTTCTTCCAGTATTTAATGCCTACACTCACTATTATAACAAGTGTCAAAATAAAGGAACCATTCTACTAATTTCACGTGGTCACTTATAACTGGGATAGATGTAAGTTTAATAATAAATTATTTGGGAAAACACATAAAAAACTTCCCCTTGAAAATAAGAAAATTCAAAAGCAGCTTTTAGTGATTAAAAATGAAGCCTTTGAAGCTCAGCATCAACCATTATTTTGGTTTTAAATCTTTATATTGATGTTTAAATAAAAATGGAAATAAGTGTTGATATGAGTGAAATATATCAAAACCTATAGCTCATGTGCGTGTCCTAATCAAGGTGACATCTGTACATATTATATATATATACGAATATAAGCTTTAATAATATGGGTGTGAGACAATCAGCGCACATAACATAATGGAATATACCTTGCCTCCATAACATATGTTCTAAAAAACCAAGATTGGAGTTTAAGATCTCTTTCTTGTTATCAGGTGTAGTAATCATGTCCTTATTTAGTTTGTGATCAATTTGAGAAAAATTATTTCTGTAATAATCTTAGGTTTCTTGAAGTTACATTTTTAATGGTCCTTGATGCTTTGAATAAATAAGTATATTATTTAATTTTCAGGTTTATGTTAGAAGTAAATTCAACTTTTGTTTATCAGACATTTAATCAAGTTACTTTTCTCTCTCGTTGCAATCACTTTTGCAACCCATTCAATTCAAGTCTGAATCTAGTTTGATAATCTCATAGAGGAGATTAGTCTGTGCCCATGTCAGGGAGCAGTTGGGCAAGTAAGGTAAGAGGAGCAGGTGGGAGGCCCGCGGCCTCAAACATTTTGGAAAACGCCCTGGAGAAACTGGCAGAGGAAAATTTTTTTTTAAAAAACTGGCGGTCACTATTTACCCAGAAATCCTCGCTTGGCAGGCATGATGCAACCAGTAAATCAATACGCCGCACTCCCAGCCACTTTTGTCAGTGGAATATGAAGTCCGTATGTTTCTGGACATTCAACAAATGGCTTTATGGGAAAAATTTTGTGGGGATGTGCACAATTTTTTCCCAACTGCGGTGTACGTTGCACCTCACTCCATGTCATGCGGTTGGCTGGAACTAGGTTTTGAAAACAAAGAGGCAGCAGATGAGGCTGCTGTGGTGCACGTAGTGATTGACCTCCCCAAAGGGCAACAGGTTGTCAAAACAAAACGCACTAGATGGACAAAATCTAGCCAGATTTTCCTCACATTCAACTTTTAGCCTACTACGGTAAAACGTGACATTTTGGAGCAACACCTGAAAGATGGTCTCGCCATCTATGACGAAATACAATCTTAAGAAATGCAACGCTTTATGCTGATGCCACACCTGTGCACTGGCAAAGCCATTGCAGTTCTGACCCCAACCGAGGAGATTGCAAAGGACCTAACCAAGATCCTGCACTCCACTTTTATTAATATTGAAGGGAATACCACCCACCCTTTCTGGATAACCGTGGACAGCGCGCCCCCCATCTGCACCCACTGTGATGCGTTTGGCCATAAGGCACATGCATGCCCCACCAAGGAGGGCGTCACATTCCAAGAGCACCCCTCAGCAGCCATGGCCAGCGGAGAGGCGCACTATGAACCAACCGTAAGCACCAAAGAGGCTTTCCCATGGGGAGCACAAGGTTGCTACCTACTGGTAAAGCCTACTTCCCCGCAAGAGTGGAAGAAGGCCAAGAAGGTCCACAGGGCCGCGGCCAAGGAAGTGGCCAAAGTCACCACCACTATCTCACACTCCCAACGCCAGGAGGACATCGAAACCTTTGCAGCAGAAGCAAATTGGGAATCCATCAACCAATCAGATTGGGAGGCCCATGCCAAACGGGCCACTCAATCTGAGGATCCGATGGGGGACTCAATCTCACCCAATCATTGCAACCAAGCTCCAGTTGAAACTGATTTGGGGCCCATCCTACCTGAAACTTTTTTTTGACCCACTCAACGGTGCACTGAACTCATCCACACCGCAAAAAATTCGTCCAACGTTGGGGAAACAAAAGTGAAGGCAAAAGCCAACGCAAATCTTTCTGCTAATATCAACAAAACTACTGATAGAGTTGCTACAAACACCCACAGTGCCATGAAGGCCCATGGGGATCTAGAAGAGGCTAGTGGGCCCGGGTGCCCACCCCTTGCACCTAAGGTGTGATGGGGGAAACATTCACTTTAGGGATGTTGAATATTGCTGGACTCAAAGCCTCGCCGTTCCAGGTTAGGAAACTGAGTTTTTTACAACAAAATTTACCCGTGGATATCCTGGACATCCAGAAGTCCCAATGTCTGCAAGATTCCAAGGAGGCTTGGAAAACAATGCTCCTCCCATCCCTATCCTTTTGGTCAAAGCACTGTGGGGTGCTAATTCAGAAAAATAATTTTTTCAAATTTTTATCGTTGGAAACCTTCCTCAATGGCTGAGTCCTCATTTTCACTTTCTCATGGGCTGATGCAGTACACGCTATCATCAACATCTATGCCCCAAATGGTGCATGAGAGCGTCAGGGTTTTCTTATTGGACAAATCCCTCCCGCTACCCCCAGACCCTTTTGTAGTTGGCGACATGAACTGTTGGCTAAACACTCCAACGGACTGGTGGCCTTCCTCCTCCCACGCCCCCCAGGGCCACGTTGAACTTAGCGTTCTAAAGGCCACCCTTGAGTTAATGGATGCACTGCCGCAGCAAGCCCTGCTGCTCAAGAACATGATGCGCCCCTACGTCCACAATGGCCAATTAAGGTCCATGTCCAGCATCAACCTTATTCTTACGCCGGCGAAATTCCAACCCTCACATATCCCACTTTAAAACAACAAAAATGGAATTCTCCAACCATTGACTGGTCTCGATAACCTACCACCTACCTGCCACAGCTGCCAAGGCCCCACATTGGTACAAAATCCACCCCCGAGCTCGCGTTGCCAGGATTTTCCACATGGGTGGAATCAGCAACTTTGGCAAAAGAGTTTGTTGCACCATTTTGCGCGGACCCCATTTCCACATGGGCAACTTTCAAAGAAGATACCATCCGCCACTCTCGCCACCTCTCTCCAGATGCTCATGAGCCACATTGGCTGTCATTTTGCGTGCTCTTGCAGAGTTGGCACACCTGGAGTCCAACATCCCAGCTACAGGATACAGCTCTGCATGGGGCTGGAAGTGGGCAGAGGCAGCTGCCCACCTCAACGCGCTCGAAATGCAACACAAGCATTGGGTTTGTGTTCAGTACAGGGCCAAACGCATCACAAAAGGTGACAAGTGCACCACATATTTTTTTAGAAAATTCTTTGCACTGCGCTAGAGCGTGGCCTGCACACAGGTGTGAGAGATCGGATGATTACATTGCAGATACACCAGCTGAAGTGGCAATCAAAACACAAAATTATTAATCCAAGTTGTACTGATCTGATCTAATTCGGCTGGACAAAGTGGCAGAATTTCTTGACCAAGCCCACATCTGCACTGTTTCCCGATTCCTGGAAATAATGAATTTGATTACTTTGAATGAATTATGGACAGCCATTCGCGGTGCATCAAACCAAAAATGCCCAGGCCCGGATGGCATTCCATATGAATTCTACAAAAGTACTTCAAATATATATCCCCACTACTGTTGGCCTCACTTAACCAGAGCATTTTGGAAATGCGCCTCCTGCCAGGAGGACAAGAGGCCTTCACCGTCACACTCTTCAAGAAAGGGGACAAGCTAGACTTAGCCAACTGGCGCCCCATTTCTTTAACTAATATGGATACAAAAATTTTAACAAAAATCATGGCTAACCGTTTAGGGATTGTAGCATCTGCCACCATCTCCCCAGAACAATTCAGTTTCATCCCCAGAAGGTCGATTTGGGACAACGTGCACTCTGTGGCCAACGCGTGCCAGTCCACGGCCTCTGGGGCAATTGCATTCTTAGACCAACAGAAGGCCTATGATAGAGTAAACTGAGAATACCTCAGTGCCTGCCTCCAACAATTCTGCTTACCCCTCACTTCATCAACTGGGTGATGCTGCTCACGAAATCTGCAACAATGGCAGTACGTGGCCCTGGCTTCCTAACAGAAGTAGTCCGCCCTCAAAGGGGCTTGCGAAAAGGAGACCCCCTCATCCCACTCTTATACAACTTCAGCCTTGGTCCACTACTTCGAAACATGAATGCCCAACTCACTGGGGTCCATGTGCCAGGCCAAGCCCCAGTTAAGATAATGGCGTTTGCAGATGACTGTGTGGTTGGGGTGTCTAACAATAAAGATGCACGCGCACTTGAAGCTCTCATCCAGGAGTATTCCCAGGTAAGTAACACTGCACTGAACGCCTCCAAAACCGAAATCATCCTCCTTGGTCGGTATCAAAACTGCTGGGCCCCTGCAACCAGAGCCCAGCCTGGCCCATCTGCTCACACACGCGCTCGCCCTCCCAGCTCACCCCACACCGCCCCACTGGTGCTCCCCTTTGTGCCACGCCCTACCATAGGGCCAGTCCGCCATCTGGGTGTGTGGGTGGAGGCAGGTGGATATGCATCAGCAGTAATGGAGAGTCGTATTCTAGACAACGTGATGAAGCGCATCGCCTCCCTCAGAGCCCACCCTACTTCCCTTACTGGCAGGGTCGTTTTGGCCAACTCTATGCTCCTCTCCAAAGTCTGGTCTGGAGCCCACTCCATCCCCTTCTCCCCAAGCTTCTTCAAATCCTTGCATGCCCTGCTGCAAGGATGGCTATGGTCAGGCCGCCCTCCACCAGTATGGTTAGAAGTCATGTTTGGCCCTTATCAGCATGGTGGCATGGGCCTGCTTGACTTCAGAGCCCATGCGGCCAAGATCTTGGGTACCTGGATTGTGGCTGTCACCACCCCTACACTCCCCTCCCAACACTGGTCCCACGTGGCCCGCTCCAACTTCTGCCGCGCCTTGGGCCTCAACAATCCATTGAACCCCCACACCCTGATGAAATACCTGGCTTCACACCCATTGGCCACAGGTCCTCAAGGGACTAAAACCCACTACAAACAAATCCTCCTCTCCATGCGGAGTGCTGAGTGGAGAATTCATATTAGCGAACATACAACCTGAAGAGGCCGCCCCTCAACTCAGTTCACACAAGAGGTACAGGGCTACCCATCCATGATGGCGTGATCCCCATACGGCCCCATGTCCTATCCAGGGCTGACTACCTGGACATGATGGACATCCCTTACTCCATTGAGACCCAAAAAACTATCTGGAGATACGCACACCATCCCCTGTTGCAGCCTCAAATCTGTTCCCATGTGTGGCGCTGCCTGAGGCGGGTGTACCGTACAGCTGAGCGCTCTAACGCTTTAAACTCATCCTGCGTCGTGTGTGGCCAGTATGGAACGCTGTTCCACCGCCTGGAGAAGTGTCCTACCTCTAAAGTGATATGGCGCGAAGTTCAACGTCTACTGGGCCAGAATCAAACACATCCCTTCAGTCTGTCAAGAGATATGTTTGCTTCATCAATGGCCTCCCCCTTCCACCCTCCCTCCATGCTCTGGTGGTTGCAATCGCCATGTGGACCATCCACACGATTGTCTTGGATGCCATCGCAGGCTCCATTCCCACCCTCCCAGAAGCTGTCCACAGATTCCGGTCTCATTTGGTGGACCACTTTCAAGTGTGGATGTTTGAATACCTCCCACCATGCCACCGACAGCTGGTATCCTCCTGGTTCCCAGTTTGGTTCATCAAATCAGACCCCTTCCTCCACATGTGTTCAAGTGTGGCTACGGCCCCTTCACGAGTTCCCTCCCCTTCCCCATAAGTGGCGTTCCCGCTGGCAACAAGAGATAGCATCGCTTCTCTGGGGTGCCTTTCCTGTTACTAAGTGTTTTCTCGGTCAGGTCAATTTTGGAAGTGTCCAACCCATGATCAGCCTTCCCCGCAATAAATTTTAAAGTACATTTAATCAAGTTCTTATTATGGAGGTGAGTGATATCATTTTTACTACCTTAGGCTATTGTTCACGCAAGCAAAACTTATATAAAAATGGGAAAATGATAAGTTTGGGTTATGTTGACTATATTATTATGTTTTTTTTGTTCTATAAATACATTTCATTAAAGATATCATTATTTAAAGATTTACTTTCCCATCTGAGCTTTGGTTGGGTATGAGTTTGATATACTATATGAAGAGTAATTAGCAGCAGCAAAGGTCAAAGTCATTAAATTTCAATAAAGCTAAACCAGACCTTATAGTTATTCCTAATGTCACATTACAATGCTAGAAGGATACTACCTGGTTTTATTGTTTATGTAGCTTTGACCAAAAAAGTTGGTTACTTTAAAAAGCATCAAAATACAATAACGGAAGTGTCACAGAAATGGTAGATAAAAATTGAAACTGGCCTGCCAGTTGGGATGCATGAGCACCCAGAAAGCAACCCAAAATTCTGGGGACACAGCCATCCAAATTACTTGATAGTGGGTGGGAAGTGAAGCAAATAAGTAGTGGCAACTAGCAACCACCATAGCCAACACCCTGACTAACAACCAAACTTTAAACGCTTGGGCAGCACTGATTTCGCTGCAGAAAATCCTTAAAGAAATATAGAGGGTCTGGGATGAACTGATGAATTACCAGGTGGTGAACAAGTGGTAAGATCACAAACCTTACCCAGTGGGGATAGATAATCTCCAATAACAACATGACGTCTTGATGCTAAAGGGCGTCCACAAGCAATGATATCCCCAACTGGCTACTTTATCAGTAACCATTTCAATAAGGGGGAGCAATTTCATAATAATTGCCACTTGGGCCCAGTCATTGCGCACCCTTGGGAACATAGTCCTGAGTAGTGGCAGTGACAAACACAGCAAAAAATAAATAGCTTAAAAAATTTACCTAGATAAAATTTTTTTTATTGCAAAAAACTTCAGAATTGACTGACAACCAGACCACTTAGGGACGATTGCCATAAGGTTTAGAGGCTTTAGAAACAAGTGAGGATGCATGAACAAAGGAATTGCAATCTCAAATAATTTTTAAATCTTAAAATTTAAATTTATTGTGGGGAAGGCTGACCATGGGACGGACACTTCTGAATATGAATCAGGAAAGATAAACTTAGTACCAGAGGGGCACCCCAGAGAAGCAATGCTGTCTCTTGTTGCCAGCGGGAACGCCACTTATGGGGAGGGGAGGGAACGTGTGAAGGGGCCATAGCCACTATTGAGCACGTGTGGAGGAAGGGGTCTGATTTGATGAACCAGACTGGGAACCAGGAGGAGACAGCTGTCGGTAATGTGGTTGGAGTTATTCAAACATCCACGCTTGAAAGTGGTCCACCAAATGAGACCAGAATCTATGGACAGTTTCTGGGAGGGTGGGGGTGGAGCCAGCGATGGCATCCAAGACAATCGTGTGGATAGTCCACATGGCGATTGCAACCACCAGAGCACGGAGGGAGAGGAAGGGGGAGGCCATTGATGAAGCAAACATATCTCTTGACTGACTGAAGGGATGCGTTTGATCCTGGCCTAGCAGACGTTAAACTTCGCGCCATATTACTTTAGAGGTGGGGCACTTCTCCAGGCGTTGGAACAGCGTTCCATACTTGCCACACACGACACAGGATGAGTGTAAAGCGTTAGAGCGCTCAGCTGCATGATACACCCGCCTCAGGCAGCGCCACACATGGGAGCGGACTTGAGGCTGCAACAGAGGATGGTGTGCGTATTTCCAGATAGTCTTTTGGGTCTTAGTGGAATAAGGGATGTCCATCATGTCCAGGTAGTCCACCCTGGATAGGACTTGGTTTCGAATGGGGATCACGCCATCATGGATGGGTAGCCCCTGTACCTCTTGTGTGAACTGAGGAGAGGGGCGGCCTCTTTGGGTTGTATGTCCACTAATACGAATTCTCCACTCTGCGCTTCACATGGAGAGTAGGATTCGTTTGTAGTGGGTTTTAGTCCCGTGAGGACCTGTGGCCGATGTGTGTGATGCGAGGTATTTTATCAGGGAGTGGGGGTTTGATGGATTGTTGAGGCCCAAGGCTCAGGAGAAGTTGGAGTGGGCCGCGCGGGACCAGTGTTGGGATGGGAGTGTAGGAGCGGTGACGGCTGCGATCCAGGTGCCCAGGATCTTGGCAGCATGGGCTTTGAAGTCAAGCAGGCCCATGCCACCTTGATGATGAGGGCCAAACATGACCTCTAGCCGTACTGGTGGAGGGCGGCCTGACCAAAGCCATCCTTGCAGCAAAGCATACAGGGATTTGAAGAAGCTTGGGGAGAAGGTGATGGCGTGGTCTCCGAACCAGACTTTGGATAGGAGCATAGAGTTGGCAAGAACAACCCTGCCAGTGAGGGTAATAGGGTGGGCTCTGAGGGAGGCGATGCGCTTCATCACGTTGTCTAGAATACGACTCTCCATTACTGCTGATGCATATCCACCTGCCTCCACCCACACACCCAGATGGCGGACTGGCCCTATGGTAGGGCGTGGCACAAAGGGGAGCACCAGTAGAGCGGTGTGTGTTGAGTTAGTAAGGCGTGGACGTGGGCGAGCAGATGGGCCAGGTTGGGAACTACTTGCTGGGGCCCAGCAGTTATAAAAACTGACCAAGGAGGATGATTTCAGTTTTGGAGGCGTTCAGTGCCGCGTTGCTTACCCGGGAATATTCCTGGATGAGGGCTTCAAGCGCGCGTGCATCTTTGTTATTAGACACCCCCACCACGCAATCATCTGCAAATGCCATCATCTTGACTGGGGTTTGGCCTGGCACATGGACCCCAGTGAGGTGGGCATTCACATTTCGCAGTAGTGGGTCAAGGCTGAAGTTATATAAGAGTGGGCTGAGGGGGTCCCCTTGTCACAGGCCCCTTTGAGGGTGGACTACTTCCGTTAGGAAACCTGGGCCGCGCACAGCCATTGTTGCAGATTCCGTGAGCAGCATCACCCAGTTAATGAAGCGGGGAGGTAGGCGGAATTGATGGAGGCAGGCCCTAAGGTATTCCCAGTTTACTTTATCATAGGCCTTTTGTTGGTCCAAGATTACAAGTGCCCCAGAGGCTGTGGACTGACACACATTGGCCACAGAGTGCACGTTATCCCAAATCAACCTTCTGGGGATGAAACTGAATTGTTCTGGAGAGATGGTGGCAGATGCTACAGTCCCTAAACGGTTAGCCATGATTTTGTTAAAATTTTGGTGTCTGTGTTCATTAGAGAAATGGGGCGCCAGTTGGCTAAGTCAAGCTTATCCCCTTTCTTGAAGAGTGTGACAGTAAAGGCCTCATGTCCTCCTGGTAGGAGGCGCGTTTCCAACAGGCTTTGGTTGAGTGAGGCTAGCAGCAATGGGAATATATATTTGAAATATTTTTTGTAGAACTCATATGGAATGCCATCTGGGCCTGGGCATTTTCAGTTTGGCGCACCGCAAATGGCTGTCCATAATTCGTTTGGGGTAATTAAATTCATTATTTCTGGGTATTGGAAAATGGTGCGGATATGAGCTCAGTCAAGAAATTCCGCCATTTCGGCCAGCTGAATTGGTTCAGCTCGGTATAACTTGGAGTAATACTTTTGCATTTCGATTGCCACTTCGGCCAGTGTGTCCACAATGGAATTATCTGATCTTTGCACCTGTGTGCAGGCCACGCTCTGGTGTGGTGCAAAATTTTTTTTAATAAGTATGCGGTGCACTTGTCGCCTTTAGTGATGCATGTGGCCCTGTATTGGACACAAACCCAATGTTTTTGTTGCCTTTTGAGTGCGTTGAGGTGGGCGGCTGCATCCGCCCACTTCCGGCCCCATGCAGGGCTGTATCCTGTGGCTGGAATGTTGGACTCCAAGTGGGCCAATTCTGCCAGCGTGTGTGAGATAACTGCCGATGTGGCTCATGAGCATCTGGAGGAGAGATGGCAATAGTGGCGGATGGTGTCTTTTTTGAAAGTTGCCCATGTGGAAATGGGGTCCGCACAAAACGGTGCAACAAACAATTTTGCCAAAGTTGCCTCTTCCACCCACGTGGAAAATCCTGGCGACGCAAGCTCTGGGGGTGGATTTTGCACCAATGTGGGGCCTTTGCAACTGTGACGGGTAAGTGGTATGTTATCGAGACCAGTTGGTGGTCGGAGAATTCTATTTTCGTTGTTTTGAAGTACGAGATGTGGGGTTGGAATTTCGCCGGCACTAGAATAAGGTCAATGCGGGTCATGGACCTTAATTGGCCATTGTGGACGTGGGGACATGTCATGTTTTTGAGCAGTGAGGCATGTTGCGGCACCGCATCCATTAACCCAAGGGTAGCGTTTAGAACGCGTAGTTCTACGTGACCCTGTGGAACGTGGGGTGAGGGTGGCCACCGGTCCATTGGTGAGGTTAGCCAACAGTTCATGTCACCAACTAGGAAAGAATTGGGGGGTAGCGGGAGGATTTGACTGATGAGAAAATTCCTGACGCTCATGTGCACCGTTTGGGTCATAGATGTTGACAATTGTGTGTGCAACGTCAGCCCATGAGAAGGTGACAATGAGCACTCAGCCATTTAGGAATGTTTCTGAGGATGTGAATTTGAAAAAATTATTTTTCTGAATTAGCACCCCACAGTGCTTCAACCAAAAGGATAGGGATGGAAGGAGCATTGTTTTCCAAGCTTCCTCAGAACCTCGTGGACAGTGGGACTCCTGGATGGCCAGGATATCCACGGGTAAATTGTTTTGTAAAAAACTCAGTTTTCTAGCCCAGGATGGGGAGGCCTTGAGTCCAGCGATATTCAGCATCCCTAGAGTGAAGGTTTCCCCCATCGCACCTTAGGTGTGAGGGGGTGGGCCCCAGGCCCACCAGCCTCTTCAAGGTCCCCACAGGCTTTCACAGCAGCACGGGTGTTAGCAGCAACGCTATTGGGGTTTTTGTTAATTTTT
The DNA here is from genome assembly GCA_022478985.1 of Massospora cicadina. Lineage (NCBI taxonomy): Eukaryota > Fungi > Entomophthoromycota > Entomophthoromycetes > Entomophthorales > Entomophthoraceae > Massospora > Massospora cicadina. Next base: position 44,059 of record JAKSZP010004595.1, read on the forward strand.
GTGGAAAGAGTTGCGTTGGCTTTGGCCTTCACTTTTTGTTTTCCTGACGTCGGATGAATTTTTTTGCGGTGCAGATAAGTTTGGCGCACCGTCAAGTGGGGCAAAAAAATTTTTTCAGTTGGGATAGGTCCCAAGTCAGTTTCAACTGGAGCTTGGGTGCAGCAATTGGGTGAGATCGAATCTCCCATTGGATCCTTGGATTGAGTGGCCCGCTTGGCATGGGCCTCCCAATCTGATTGGGTGATGGATTCCTGAGTCGCTTCCACCACAAAGGTCTCCATGTCCTCCTGGCGTTGTGAGTGTGTGGGATGGTGGTGGTGGCCTTGGCCGCTTCCTTGGCCGCGGCCCTATGGGCCTGCTTGGCCTTCTTCCGCTCCTGGGGAGATGAGCTTTACCAATAGGTAGCAGCCTTGTGCTCCCCATGGGAAAGCCTCCTTGGTGCTTGCGGTTGGTTCGTAGTGCGCCTCTCCGCTGGCCATGGCCGCTGAGGGGTGCTCTTGGAATGTGACGCCCTCCTTGATGGGGCATGCATGCGCCTTATGGCCAAACACATCACAGTGGGTGCAAATGGGGGGCGCGCTGTCCACGGTTACCCAGAATGGGTGGATGGTATGCCCTGCGATGTCAATAAAGGTGGAGTGCGGGATCTGGGTTAGGTCCTTCATGATCTCCTCAGTTGGGGTCAGAACTGCGATGGCTTTGCCAGTGCACAGGTGTGGCATCAGTGTGAAATATTGCATTTCAAAAGATTGTATTTCACCATATATGGCGAGACCATCTTTCAGGTGTTGCTCCAAAATGTCACGTTTTACCGTAGTAGGCAAAAAGTCAAACGTGAGGAAAATTTGGTTTGATTTTGTCCATCTGGTGCATTTGGTTTTGATGACCCGTTGCCCTTTGGGGAGGTCGACCACTATGCGCACTGCTGCAGCCTTGTCTGCTGCTATTTTGCTTTTGAAACCTAGGTCCAGCCAACTGTGCGACATGGAGTGACGTGCAACATACACCGCGGTCAGGAAAATTTTGTGTACATCTTCACAAAATTTTTCCACAAGGCCGTTTTTTGGATGTCCAGATACACACGGACTCCAAATTCCACTGACAAAAGTGGCTGGGAGTGTGGCGTGTTGATGTACTGGTTGCATCGTGCTTGCCACATGAGTATCTCTGGGGAAATTGTGATCGCCGGTTTTTTGAGATTTTTTTCTATTCTGCCAGATTCTCCAGGGCGTTTTTGAACGTTAGAGGCCGCGGGCCTTCCGCCTGCTCCTCTTGCCTTGCTTGCCAAACTGCTCCCAGGCATGGGCGCAGACTAATCTCCTCTGTGAGATTATCAAACTAGATTTAGTCTTGAATTGAATAGGTTGCAAAAGTGTTTGCAACGAGAAAGAAAAGTTGCAATCTCAACTAATTTTTAAATTTTAAATTTTAAATTTATTGTGGGGAAGGCCGACCATGGGACGGACACTTCCGAATATGACTCAGACGAGACAAAACTCAGTACCAGGTGAGGCACCCCAGAGAAGCGATGCTATCTCTTGTTGCCAGCGGGGACGCCACTTATGGGAAGGGGGAGGGAACGTGTTTAGGGGGCGTAGCCACTATTGAGCACGTGTGGAGGAAGGGGTCTGATTTGATGAACTAGACTGGGAACAGGAGGAGACCAGCTGCCAGCGACGTGGTGGGAGTTATCCAAACATCCACGCTTGAAAGTGATTCACCAAATGAGACCGAAATCTGTGGACAGCTTCAGGGAGGGTGGGGATGGATCCGGCGATGGCATCCAAGACAATTGTGTGGATAGTCCACATGGCGATTGCAACCACCAGAGCACGAAGGGAGGGTGGGAGGGGGGAGGCCATTGATGAAGCAAACATATCTCTTGACAGACTGAAGGGATGTGTTTGATCCTGGCCTAGCAGCAGACGTTGGACTTCGCGCCATATTACTTTAGAGGTGGGGGCACTTCTCCAGGCGGTGAAACAGCATTCCATACTGGCCACACACAACACAGGATGAGTGTAAAGCATTAGAGCGCTCAGCTGTATGATACACCCGCCTCAGGCAGCGCCACACATGGGAACGGACTTGAGGCTGCAACAGAGGATGGTGTGCGTATTTCCAGATAGTCATTTGGGTCTCAGTAATAAGGGATGTCCATCA